>JWHW01026711.1:0-30596 GCA_000931545.1 Papilio glaucus
TTAAACATGGTGATCGATTTACCGGTGACCGCGAGTTTAGGGTAAATCGGTCAGCGGAAATACTCCAGCGCGTCGGATTAAGGTAAGGGGGGTTGTTTACATGCAGATAGGTGTACATTTCAATAATATGACAAATTGAGTGATCACATGGACATCCTCGGGCGCCGTCGTATATATTTTTATTCTAAAGGATAAAGTTCAAGGATTAGTTAATCCGACTAATTCAACAAGCCACGATAACAAAACTCGTACGTAACAATTAGTGCGCGTTGCTACAATGAATTATTTAATTCCCACTCGTCGCCTTTCTTCCATTATATTTTCTCTCTTCTGTTCTATCTAGTCTCTAGCACCTTCGCCAAGTAGTTACAAATAAGCATAGTCTTCTTCGCTACCATTGCGTCACGCTGTCAATTTGACTTGTGAGTAGAGTTGCCAATAATTTTTACAAGAAATAAAATATATATTGATATAAGAAGGAAAATTTAACAATTTTGATAACGTTTTGGATATATATTTTAGAGGTTCCTGCACAAATTATCTTTATTGAGTTATTTTGAAAAGCTGTGTTATCTTCATCACTATTATAATTAAAATTAAAACATAAAAGAAGCTCATTTTTTTATAAAATTTACTGAGGGACTATTTCTGTCATCCCGCCACATTGCAATATGTATTGCAAGTATCAGAAACAGAAAAAAGATAGGCCACAATTTTATTTTTAATGGGGATCATGAGTAGATGTCTAACACCAATTCAAAACCGCAAGGAGCGGTTTAAAACGCCATAAAAGTGGATCGTACATTTTCTACAGAATAATGCCATATATTTGGCGGAGGTATCGCCGTTACATTATTATTTGCCTTAGTCAGTGTAATGTATAACGAATTTTATAAAACGAATAATGTAACAATTTTATAGCTTCACTAAAATGTTACTTTAAGTGCTTCAATTTATCTCTCTCTCCTTTCCGTTCTTTCCTATTTCAACAAATAACAAAAAATTGTCAATCGCTCTCGCTCTCTCTTTCTTTTACCACCTTTAGGGTATTCATCTTTATCTTTTAACATACAGTTCTCCATACGTATAGACAAAACTCGACAGAAATTGTTTTCTACGAACGCCATGCCTTGCATGCCACGTTTGGTAACGTCCCTAAGTGAAGATGCTCAAAGCAAAACGTCCGCGTCGCGGCTGCGCCTGAATGTTGCCAACAATGAATTTTCTCGCTAACTAAATTTAATTTTTCCCTTAAAACTCCGTCAACGAACGAATTAATGGTTTAGAGTCAACAATGCTAGACATCCTCCTTTGTTCGGTAGAAGAAAAAAAAACAAGATTTTAATCAGTCCCACACAGAAAACTGACCCATGTTCGATACTCTGATCCGATATATTGGATATCTGACGGGAAAATCCGTTAGTTTGGCCACACTGACCCGATCTGCCGCGACTTAACGCGACGCGCGACGGCTCTGGGTGTCACATATTCTATAGTAACTCATACATTACAAGGACTCCGGCGTCGCATCGTCGTACCGTCCCGCCCGCTGTGTGGCGAAACCTTTAAATGTGGCTAAATTTTAATAAAAGGATAAAAGTATTTTCCGTTAAAAGTATATTTATACATAAAGTAACAAAGTGAGCCCAATTAATCAGATAGTAGGGCAGCCTATACGTTTATCGATGGTACCGCAATCTTTATAAGGCGACTTTATTTTTAATAAAATTCTCTTTAAAATGCTACAATTCTTGTAATTCTCGATCGAAGTCTCGCTGTTTAAAGTCGATAACGGCCGGCCGCCTGCCTGACGCCAACCCTCCTCGGGAATGTATATGAAATATTAGTTGATTACCAAAATAATTTGCTAATATTTCTTTCTAACGATTTCGGAATCGCACCCACGGTCGTGGTGATAAAACTACTAACGGTTATAATATATAATAACTATTAACTAATGCTTAGCAACGACTACTTATATATATACTTATTGTAAACGTGTCGCAGATTCTTGATTTCCCATACATTTGGAAAAGTTTGTAATACTTTTTTTCTCACATTGACATTTGATTAGTGAGGTGCTAACCATGTACGAATGCTCATTGCTTTTAACTAGAGAAGTTTGCTTATGATGTCTTTTTTATTAAATACATTCACGTTTGTGTCAACGTCATCATCCAGTGATAAAACCGAATGCTAAACTAGTTTAATTAGATCTAATTTTACTTGTATTTCATCGGATCTGTTAAAATTGTATCGAATATGATTCTTATGTTTACCTTGTTTATTGTAATTCGATTCCGAGCGCAGGGGGATGTCTGTAAATGTGAATGATTCGATATTGAGGTCGCATTATTAAATATATCTAGAGCATTAGAAAGAACAAGATCTTTATTCTGTTTTTAACATTGTTATATTGTTTTAAGCTGTCTAGGGACATGGATTCGAGAAGTGCATCGGAATTATTATTTGATTTATTAGAGCTTGCAGAAGTGGAATATTAGGGATTCATGTAACTGGCAGCTAAACAAGTGTTCCATTGTTAGTCCGAAATATTAATATCTTTTACTATAACAACTTTGAACTACAATAAATTAAAAAATACCCTTTTGTCTAAAGACAAAAGGGTATTTTTTAGTTTATTGTATGTAGTATAGGTCGACCTTCTCATAAGTTACGTAACCCGGTGGATATCAAACAGAGATGTGAACTGTAAAATCATTAGAACGAAAAGGTGAAATACTGATCTGGATATCTTCAATATAACTTTCCCCTTAAGTTTGTCGAACAACCTTAAAATTGTTTTATTGCAATTAAATAGCTCCGTCTTATGTTTCTTTGCTATTGATTGAAATTTTATCTTTACGAAAGATATTGCAAGGACCGTCCAAAATTTCGGAATTGAATACATCGCTATTCAATTCAAGCCACTTTTTAGTATTCTTTTTACTATTTTTTTATAAGAAATAATTCTTTGATGACATTTACTCTTTAAGTTCTAAGTGATGAAATACTTAGCAACTTTAAAATGATATGAAAATGTGCTATTGTTACAGAAATCTTGAGGGAGGCTGTTAAACATCAAGTGGTGCGTGCAGATAAAAACGCCGATATAATTGCTGGAAACGAAGTTGGAAATGCAGGTAAAAGTTTATACGTATTTTAAGAATATACTTCATGTTACAGATATGCAAGGAAATCGTTTTTTTAACTTCCAAATAACATAATAAGTAAAATTGTACTTCTTTATAATTAGAGGAATCATTTAAGATTATTATTAATTAAACAATACCTTATGTTGTTATAATCTAGCCTATTATACCTTAATATTAATAGTTGAATCCATTTTGGTGAACTAAAGGGGTCTAGAATTAAATTAAAACAAAATTTCTTCAGAATGCTTTGCTTATCGAGTAAAATAATAATAATAAAAAGATATAGGATACCTATTACAATATAGATACCTATTTCAGATGGCAGCGATACAAAGAATACATTGCATAGCCTCAAATCATTGCTTAATGAAGTTTTAGATAAAATTAGCATATTGTCGATTGCCAGAACTGCTGATGATATAGAAACTTTACAAAATAACTTAGACGAAATTCAAGCCGTTATAATTGAACTGAAACGGGACTATAATGAATCCGTTAATGACACTCTCAATGAAACTCTCCAAGATTTAGAGTGCAGTGTGAGGAGTGTTCAACTTCAGATAAATGAAGAAAGTCCTCCTGAGCTTGTAAAAGAAGCTTGTGAAACTTTGCAGTTACTAGTAACTAATATGTGCGAATTACATGAATTTCAAGTAGTTCAAACCACATCGCACAAAGAAAAATTAGATAACATTATTGATTCCTGTTCTAATGATGCTGAAGAGACAATTCATCTATTAGAATCAGCATTAAGTATGAAATCTGATGAAGATGAATTTGATAGATTGTATATATATGTCAATGAATTGCAGCTTATAATCAAATCATTAAAACTAAGTTTTGCAGATGATTCTGAAAACTTAATTGAAAAAGGTATTGAAATCATGCAAACATTAGACCAGGTAGAAGATCAGGTGTTTGCTTTAGAGAAAGAAATCGATATGTATAAAAACTTAACTCCTATACAAAGGGACTGCATAGTTACTGCGATCCATTCGGTTTATGGGTCCATATCAAATATGAGAAGTGCAGTGTCGAGTGTACAAAAACATTACATGTATGAAAACTATGGTAAATCCTCAGTTCTTATTTTAACAGCATTAAAATATATTACGTTTATAGCAAATAAAAGTGACAAAAAATGGAAATCCTTAAGTAAATCTTTACGTAAAGTTTTAAACCATTTCGAAGATATTAAATTTTATATAAACTTTGACAAAACTGCGAGGATTCCTAGTGATGCAGCTTTTACTGAAATAATTTTACTGGATCTCAAAGCTGCCATTGATGTATTAAAACTTAACGAAGGCAGGAATTTTAGTCAAGACGTAATGATTAATACTCAATCTATTTTTAAGTGTCTTGAAATGAATCTTCATGAAATAAAAAGTAAATCAAATTTACAAGTCAAAGAAAAAATACCAATTTTTAAAGATATTGCTCTACAAATATGTGCGCTTACAAAGTCTGTAAAGGAGTATTTAGAATTATGCGACAATAGTGAAAAAGTAAATGATATTGAAGCGTTACATGATTCATTGAGTATAGAAACAAATAAGTTATCTAAAGAAATCATGTTTGGTGATAGTTTAACTGATGAGACTATTGAAAATCAGCTGTTAAAAGATATAGTTAAAGATGAATTAAAATGTACAATTGATCAAATACCTATTACGGAAATAGATAGCCACAATAGATTCGGTAATAGCAACTTTAAAAAAGATGCAGTTCAAAAGGCTTCGTGTGAAATTAAAAATGATAATATACATTCTGAATATTTATACCAAACAGATGAAGTAGATATTAAAGAAAAAACCGAAAACATTGGACTTACAATAAAAACGCATATATTTAACTTTGTTTTGGAAGTTTTCCCGGAAACTGTAATAACCGAAAATGTATCAGAGGCGTCGATGTTAAACCTAGAAGAATGTAAATCTTTAGAGACGCCACTAGTACAAACTGTAGACACAAGTATCCTTTACAAGGCCCAAGTAAATGAAGAAGTAATTGGGTACCTGATGGATAGGGATTTGGAAAAAGATCATATTATTCGTCAAGACTTAAAAGAAGTAATAAGAACGGAAAATGAAAAGGTTATTAAAAATCAAACACCAGAAGTCGAAATCAAGTCTAATGAAAATAATGACGACACTCTAAGTGGCCACATAAATCATGAAATCGATAGGCTTGAAAATAATATAAACGAAGATGTACCGGAATGTATTACAAATAGGAAATGTATTGAAAATATTTCTTTGGCAATCGATCAATACCCACAAACGCGACTGAAAATTTTATCGAGAGATTTTCAAAAATCTGAAGAAGAAGAATGTGATTTTATTGAAGAAAACGTAGATAAAGATATATCAATAGAAAAAATTGTAAAAGAAAGAAGACTGGAAAGTCCAACAAAAAGTGAAGCTTTATGTCAATTAGAATTTGTTTCGACTGATCACATCGTTCAAACCATGGAAAAAGTAGCCCAAAATGAAAGAAAAAATGTTGTCGAAACCAGTAGTGAACAAAAAAGCAAAATCGAAACTTGCGAAAAAAATGGAATTAATGTAAGTAATGAACATAAAGGTACATCTGATAAGGCCAATGTGAAGTTAGAGACTTGGGAAGAGGAAGCCAATAGGGAAAGTTTATTAGTAAACATCGAACAACTGACTACTGAACTAACAAGTGAGGGCACTATGTCAAAAATAAGTAATGTAACAACAGAAACAAATGATGATGTAAATTCCCAAATTCCATTGCATGAAAATACAAAAACAAATCTAGATATTACCTCAGAGTCTGAAAATATCGATAATAAAACTGATGTTAATACAGAATCTATTAACCAAAAAGATGACTGTGGAATAGACGCAGAGAAGATGATTGACAAACATAAAATTAAAGATGACATTAAGAAAGAAAACAAAACTAATAATACAACTTTGGAGCGTAAAATAAACATCGGTACCTTATACAATAAAGAAAAATATAACTTAGATGAACTAACAAAAAATAATGAAAACATGCTAGAAGTGACAGAAGATGATTTGAAAGTAAAAGAAGAAGAAGCAAAAGAACATAAGGGAGTTTTTGAAGCTTCTACTTCAGAATGTAAAGAAAATTCTAATACACTTGAAATAAAGAAAGATTTGGAATCTTTGAATTTCATAAGCGAAGTAAAAGAATCTACTAAATTTCTTGATGAAAACGTTGTCTCACAAAATGAAATAATGCAACAAACAATTACTAATAGCAAACTGTTAAAAGGTGAAAATAGTAATCAGTTTAAGGACTTAGAAACTGAAAAAACTCTTATACGACACTCAAAACCAGATATTGAAGAAAATACTAATATGAACAGCAATGAAATTAAAGTTGAAACAGAAAGGGAAAAGAAAGTGCTAGCAAAAATATTAGATACAAACATAGAAAATCCCACAAATGTCCTAAGGGATAATAATGACCATGAAAAAGAAGAAAAATGTACAGAGAGAGCAAGCTTAGTAAATAAAAACCAAGCTGAAAAAGGAAAACCAAAACATAAGGGAAAAGAGGCTAGATCCAAAAAGCAAACAATCAATAAAATTAAATCTGGAGAATACGAAGATAAGGAGGCAAAAGATATTAATAATCTTCTAGAGCAAGAAATATTAGGGGCTGAAGAACAATTATTAGATAAACCTATAAACCAACAAGATAAGTCAGAACAATCAATACCAATACTAAACGTAGGTGATGTTATAGAAAAACTAGGTGAAAATTGCATAAACAACGAAAGTAAATCAAGTTATGAAGTAATTTTAGATCCGGACTCAGTTCAAGAGTTACAAAGTAAGGAAAGTTGTGAAACTGAAAATGTTGACAAAGATATAGACTTGTGTCTAAAAGAAAATAGCCAAAATTCAGATACACAGAAATACGACACACAGAATTCTGATTCGGACAAAAAAGTTCAAGACCATGAAGTCAGTAAATCTTTGACATTGAATCAGGAATTTAATGATACAATAACATTGATTGAGGAGATTAGTACTTCTGGTCACCTTGAAAAAAAACAGGAGTCAGAAGGCCCAAAAGACTTCGGTAATGATTTAACTTACGCAGACGTATTACAAAAAATAGAAAATAAAGAAATTGAAAAGGAAAATATAATAATATCTACAGCGCATACAATAGAAAACATTGAAATTATAAAATCTAGGGAAGAAAAAGATTGTATTGGAAAACTGTCTGAAAACGAGCTTAAGGGCTCTATAGAGCACAATATAATACCAAAGCTTGAAAGAAATAGTTATCAACATTTTAATGAACACGATGGAATATATTCTAAAGAATTAGAGGAACCTTCTCTAGATGATATAAATATGAGCCAAATTGGTTTAAAAAGTCATGATCAGTCACCAACTGCAGAAAATTCGAATATGATTAAGGAAACTCGAACCAAAGTTAATTCTTTGTTTATTGATAGAACTAAAAATTATAATGAAAGTGAGTTTTTGAGGCCACCAGGTTATATTGAGAAAACTTTTAACAATGAATATCCTAGCTTAGAATTGGATATAGTGCAAAGCTGTCCATTTTATAAAGCTCAAACGCTAGTGTATAATACACAATATCCGTCACCATCGTACACCAACAAAATTCAAAATGATGAGGTTATAGAGAGAAGAGATTTTTCATATAAATTAAAAGCTTTAAATGAAACAAGAAGTATTTTAACAGAGAAACGGTCAAACCTATTGCGTGATGTTAAAAGAAAGCCTGTTTTTTCGACATATCTTACTGATAGAACAGCTGTAGAAGGTTCTAGAGTAAAACTTACGTGTAGTGTTTTGACAACCACGGAGCCAAAAATTGTTTGGTTTAGGAATGGTACACCACTCGATAATAAATTAAAATATAGAATTAAATCAATTGATGGTCTATTGACGATGGAAGTACTTAATGCTGAACCGAGTGATTCCGCCGAATATAGTTGCACCGTAGAAACGGAAAATGGATCAATCACAACTTCAGCAAGTTTAAAGGTCTATCCGAGTTTTGAAGTTTCACCCATACCTCTAACTTTTACAAGATCAATAAGAGGTAAGTTACTCATATTAAAAAATATTTTTATGAGGTTATGCTATTATTATTATATGCTATTATTTTTATTCATTCTTTTTACCAGATATATATCATCAAGCCGAAAACGAACTAGTGCTCGAATGCCGCATTCGAGGACAACCGCGTCCCACTATTACTTGGCTTAAAGACGATAATTGTATAAATATCACTGATAGAAATCAAGCATATTACTTAGCAGACGGAGTTTGTCGATTAACCATTAGTAACCCTACATCAGAAGACAGTGGTAAATATACATGTAAAGCAGAAAATTCTATGTGGTCAGACCAGATAAGTCACATACTTACATTTACGGGTAAACCTTTTTTTTCTCTTTCATTCTTTATAATTTGTCACATCGTGTACATTTCTATTTCTTATTATCAGGTAAAGACGCCCACATTGGTCCTTATGCTACAACTGTAGAATCGTATCGATTAAACCGTCAATTATTGGGAGCTCGTCGACCTCATTTCACAAACGTATTAACTGACTATAAAGTCACTAGTGGCGGAACAATTGGTTTGCAAGTTGAAATAAAAGGCTCTCCAACAAGAGTGGAATGGTTGCGTGAAGGACATGCTATTACTGATATTTATAGAAATGCTCAAACTTTCGTAGACCATGGACTCTATACTTTAGCACTATCAGATGTGACTGAAAAAGAATCTGGACTATACACGTGTAGAGCTTGGAGTCATCACGGAAATGTTGATATGACTGCAGCAATAACTGTCGTCCAGCCAAATGAAATCGACGGCAAACCCGCAGTCATAATTGGACGGCCTCAGAAGGACGTGCTTATTTCGGTTGGTGAAGATTTAAATATATCATTCAGAGTACAAGGAGAACCCAAGCCCAAAGGTGAGTATTGAAATGCAGTGCGCATTTTCTATGACCTACATTGTTTACAAACACAAAAATGAACATTTTACAACATCTATTTTTGTTTATTATGCAGTGACCTTCATGAAAGGTATTCGTGACATTACGAATAGTCCACGGGTCTGTAAAATGAAATCAGATGACTACATGAAATTTACATTAAAAAGATCAGTTGTGTCTGATGCAGGGACATATTGCATTCTTGCTAGAAACGCTTACGGTTGTGATAGAGTTTTTGTTACAGTTGTGGTATGTATTTTATTTCTATGAGATAAAGGTAAATCTTTAAGTTTAAACAAATTTTACGAATTTTTGTGTTTATTTACTGATTTTGACCCGTTTTCATAAGTGGTGTAAAGTCGAGAACAAAAACAATAAATAAACGCGAAAAAATCTGTAAAATTATTATTTCAATGTGTGGTTTCAAATCATTATGTAAATCTTTTATAAAAGTGAAATATAAGATGACATGTTTGTTCTTTGTAGGTACGGCAACGCGCTTCATCCGACCACTTAATTTCTGACTGGACTTATCCTACTGACTCAGCGATAGCATTAGACGAGCGCAGGTATAAATGTAAGTTCGCTTCTATTCTACCATTTATTCGTCTTTTGAAGTGGGATTCTTGTTAGAAAGCGATTCGATAAATTAATGAGAATCGGGATTAACATTTCGAAGACGTGTCATCTTCAAGTAAGCATGAGATAGAAAAATGATACAACGGAGAGAAAAGAGGAAAGGCAGCCTGTTAAGAGAATAGAGAAAATTGATCGAACTGAAATATTTTTATGGAAGTTTTCATTTGCATTTGCGCGTTAAAAAAACAATTAAAAAAAAACACTGATAAAAGATACAAACAAAGATAAAAACTTGTATCTTAAAAATAAAAATTCAAAATTCAATAAAAAAAAAGTTCGTCGACACCGTTCCAAATTCACTGATGCAGGTTGCATGTTGCGCATGTTGTTAATTTCGCCTACCAAATATCGTCTAACGCGACTAAAGACGTTTTCACTTCAAGAAATACATCGTGGAACACTGGACCGGTGACTAAACAGCGCCACCTATTGGGTCAAATTGTGTTTTCAAACCATCCAAGAACCCATTGAAATATACATATACAGAAAATTTCACCCTAATTTCTCCAGCCGTTAAGGAGACAGAGGACACAACAGAACATACTACTTTGAAAAGATGTTAATCTTTACCCTAAAGCCGTTAGGCTTGATATTAATTACAAAAAAACACGATCTTCTCCCCTCCTATAGGTGGGCTTTATGGAAACAGAGAAATGCATAGTTTTATTTTAATTTCTGCTTAAGAAGTTGTCGAAAAATTGCCAAAGTGTTTGTTTTTAGCAACAAACGGCAATGTTGAAAATATATTACATAATCACATAATATGCTGATGAAAATATTATTATTATAACGTATGAGAGGCATGCATAGTTAACCGTCAACTTTTACGATATTTTGCTATTATTCGCTTAATTTCAAGCAAGCCTTCGCAGTTTCAATTTTATTTTTTAATTGGCAGCACTCAAAATATGAATATGTTTTTCTAGTAATCGCTTTGTTATATCCACTGTGAGGCGATTAAGGCTCAAAATATCAGTTGGCAATGTATCAACTTGTATTAAGGCCATTACCGTGTCAATAATTAGATTTGTTTATAGCTGTACCAAATCGCATCCCGGGAGAGCCGAGCGTAGTGGGCGGTGGAAATAACTGGATTTCACTAGCGTGGCCGAAGGTAGATCCTGATGGTGGAGCTCCAGTATTAGCATACAAAATCGAAAGTTGGTTATTGGGTAAAGAAGGCGGAGCGCGTTGGACAGAACTTGGCATTACCCCGCTTAATACCTTCGAAGCATACAATCTTAAGCAAGGCGAGGCATACCACTTCAGGGTGACTCCAAGAGGCAGATACGGTTGGGGAGAGTCGGTGCAAACTTCAACACCAATCGGCGTCGGCTTGGCAGGTGATAGGCCCGAATTCGTTGAAGTTCTACCAGGGCAGTTAAAAGTTTTATTAGGGCAAACTGCTACATTAAAATGCAATTTTAAGGGAAAACCTATACCAGAAATAGTCTGGATGAAGAATGGACACGAAGTTGACGAAGAGGACCAACGATTAAAGATAAGTTTAAGTAATAACAATTGTTCTCTGACCATCAACAATATTCAAATAAATGATGAAGCCAGGTATAGCTGTGAAGCCACAAACGTGCACGGCAGGGCGTCAACGTACGCGAGAATCGCGGTCGTTACCGACAAGAGTATTTGGGAAGCGGATACCAAGCTTAAGAGGTAAATTATTTATTATTTGTTAGTTTGGCAAGTTGCGAACTTCTTTAAATGTACATATTTATCAATGCCTTGGAGCGTTTATATATATACGAGGGTGGGTGAAAAAGTTCGCGGAATGGAGGGTAAAAAGTAAGAAATAAAACACAAAATTATTTTTCCTTCTCAATGTATTCCCCTTTAACTCTAATACATTTATTAGACCTATCAATTAATTTATTAATACCTTCGAAAAAAAAAATGATTTCACTTTGTCGTCAAAATAGGCCGAAATTGCGTACTTCACTTCTTCATCGCTGGAAAATTTCTTCCCTCGAAGCTCTTTTTTCATTTTTGGGAACAAATAACACTTGGGGCTAAATCTGGGCTATAGGGAGGATGTTGCAAGATTTCGAAGCCCACTCTTTGAACAGCAGCCATCGCAACTTGCGCCTTGTGCACGGGTGCAAAAGGAGCACACATTTAGTCAATTTTCCCCGTCTTTTTTCTCTCACAGCATCTCGAAGACGTTCTAATAGTGCAGCGCAGTACTTTCCAGTGATAGAGACACCCTTTTCTTTATAATCAATAAGGAGGATTCCCTCTGAATCCCAGAAAACAGTAGCCATGAGTTTTCCAGCCGACGGAGACACTTTGAATTTCTTCGGAGGTGGTGTGCCCTTTTTGTGCCGCTGCATGGAGTCTTGTTTGGACTCAGGCTCATAATGATGAACCCAAGTTTCATCTCTAATCACAATTCGGTTCAAAACTTCATCCTTTTGTTCACCTCTAAAACTCGCGACAACACTCAACTCGCCGCAGTTTCTGGTGTGGCGTGAGCATTCTCGGCACCCATCTTGCACACACCTTTGACATGCCAAGATGATCGTGTAGTATGTTCAAAATGGTTGTAGCTGATACTCCAATCATTTCTGCAAGCTGTTTCTTCTTTAAACGGGCATCTTCCAATATGATTTTTTTAAGTATTTCGACGTTTTCTGCCGTGGTTGCCTCGACAGGCCATCTTCAATCGAATCCCTGCTTTGCTTAAACAGTTTGTGCCACTTGTAAACCATGGTTCTACCAGGGCAAGAGTCCCCGTAAACAGAAGACATGTCTTCCAAAATAGTCTGGGGAGGTATTCCTTGTTTTGTAAGGAACTTGATGACTGCGCGAAACTCAATTTTCTCTATGTTGCACATTTCTTCCGGATTTACTTGTTGATTGATGTGTAGCTCAGGTAATTATGACCATTTTTTTGAAACTTAGTATTTATACTCTTAATGAGTGTCCCANNNNCCCCCTCCTCTAATTCCGCGAACTTTTTGACCCACCCTCGTATATTTTGCGGGGTCCCGAGATATAAGTTTTTAACTTAAAATTCGAAGTTTTAATAATATTTGTGCGTGTTTTGTACTAATGTTTGTAATGATTATATTAGGGAAAGATCATCTGAAGACGGGGAGTGTCCTCCTCAATTCACAATGCGGCTGCGTGACAGACGGGTGCAGACCACGTATCCCGTCCGCCTAACTTGCCAAGCTATCGGTAGACCACCGCCCGTCGTGACGTGGTACAAAAACGGTGAAGAAGTCGTCGATGACAGTAAGTTTCGTAATCACATCTCATCAACACCCGGCGCTTTTCCCACGTTATGTGGGCTCGGTATAGTATGACTGCAGCCCATTCTGTATAGGTTTTAGCGGTGGCTTTTGCGGCCGCCCACCCTCCTTGGGGGTAATTGGTTTACTTAAGTCTTTTTTTACCAGTGTGAAGTGTGTTTGTTTTGTGTCGAGATAGTCAATTGTTGCGAGGGGCGTTATTGGTTGGAGGTGCTTTTATCGTCAGGTTCGCCATTAAATCTGTTAATCAAGCAACTTTATAAATGAAAATACTTAATTTATTGACCATTTCCCGTTTGCAAAAGAACTTCGCTTACTCGATGAATTACATTATGTTAGATGCTTCATTTTACTTCCTTATACCTAAACAAGACTAGCATACCCTTAATTCTTCATCGTCTCTCGTAGCTCTATGCAATAATATCATTAACTACTACAGATCGGCATACAAAATCACAAGACGAACATTTCCACACGCTGGAGATCGCACCGACGAGACTGGAGGACGGCGGCGTGTATGAGGTTACGGCGCGAAACGGCAGCGGTGCGATCAGCTGTCGCTGCAACCTGGTGGTAGACAAGGGCATTAGGGCTTACATCGCACCGGAGTTTTGCTGCGGGCTAGAGCCATTGTACCAGCTGAACATTGGTATTTTATTACTTTATATTTTTTTCGTGGATAAACAACTAACCGATATTTGCTTGGCCAGATATTATTATTACTATATTACATTATTATTAGAGAAAGAAGGGAGTAGATAAGAAGGGCCATAGCATTTTTTCCTTTTCCTATCTGCTGCTGCTGTTGGATTGGAAATAAATGAAAAGGAGAGGACGGCGCTCGTCTACTTCCTCGGTTAAGCTGGCTCATTCATGCAATAACTACTGGTGCTGCGCCGGCGCCCATGCCACTGTTTAATGCCCATGCCAAATTTAACTACATACATTGAAAAGGATTGGCCCGTCCAATGGGTATGCTCTGTCTCCCCTCATATGTCCATAAAAGTTAGGCAACGCGTCTGCGACACATTTGTGTTTTGTGGATGACTATGGGTAGCGGTCACTTAATATCAGGTGAACTGCGTGCTCGTTTGCCACCATCTCCCATAAAAAAAAACATACATACACTTCACCTAGCTCGCTTATCCGCAAGAATCTGTATCACTTTCAAATTTAATAAATAATTTATAAATATACTCCTTTTGTCATAACAAAATTTAACTTACGCATTTTTTTTTTCATTAAAGGTCAAGAATTACGAATATCAGCTGTAGTAGAGGCATATCCTTCAGTAGGGGTAACATGGTATAGAGATGGGGTTCGACTCCGGCCAAGTCGGCGAGCGGTGATGACGTTAGATCGGGATGGTCAGATAGAATTAGCTGTAGTTTCAGTCACACAACGGGACGCCGGTGTCTATACATGCACTGCGTCGAATGAAGTTGGGAAAGCATCTACTTCAGGAAAGGTTGAGGTGTTCGGTGAAAGCTATGGAGATACGAAACAAATAATTCCAACTCTTGTCTGCCCAGACGTACCGTAAGTATATGTGTTTATATGAAGGTATTTAAAATAAGCTTAAGCTTAGAGACAAATAGACTGAGTTGCCTTCGCCCATTATTACTGAGATCTTATTTCGATCATATCCATCTTAGAAAAGATAAGACAGAAACTTTAAAATAGATATCGAAAGGTTAAAAATTAGATTTTATTTGGTGAAAGAATCATTGTTCAGTAAGACAAAAAAACCCTATTTCAAAGTGAAGTTGCCAGGTATTATTTATAACATAGGTCTCTGCTTATCTTGATGCCCGCTACCCTACTTTACCCTAAAACATAATGACAATTTGTTTCTCTTCGGTTTGTAAAAATATTTAAAAAAACACGTAAAATTTCTAGCACTTTAGAATTGTATATTATACATTGTTCTACACTTAATGTTGCTCCATTTGATCTTAAAATAGCAGATTTTTTAGAAATGCTTTGCTGAACGCAAAATGAACAAAGAATAGTTAATAAGTGTATGAAACGTAGGAAATAAAAATTACTCAGTCGCAAATAATAAACAAATAACTCATAAAAATTACAGATATTCAAGAGAACCTACTTTTATAAGAAAACCAAGGTCAAGTGAAGCATACGAAGGAGATACGATTATTATTCAATGTGAGGTGACAGGCGATCCTAAACCAGACGTCTACTGGCTTAGGGACTTTTTAAAGGTAAATACATATACAGGTAATACAATACATAGGTTACTATTTGCTATCCGTAGAATTGTAATTTAATGATAAATCAACAGATAATTGACTCAAAAGGACGTATAACTCAGGATAAATTTAGTACATGAAAGGAGCGATAGAGTTATTCAAGGACCATGCAAAATGGAAAACAGTGATTTTTTCCATTACTTTCTTAACTTACTTTCTACATTACTTTCTTAACTACTTTACTTTCTTAAAATATATGTTCTTACGTCAGTAGCAGTAGTAAAATGTATAGAGATAGCAGTCGCTACCCGCTCTTCAACAATATTCTAGATGTTTTAGAGGGTAAACTTCACAAAATAAATATACGTGTCTTAAAACGACCTCATCGACGCGTGTTTTATTAAATTACCTTATCATTAAGAAATATACTGATTTAAGATGTATAGTATTATAATAATATAGATAGTTGTAAGAATTCATTGCTGTGTTAAAGCTATGGTATGATCCGATTTATAGCCGCACTATTACCGTGATGGATCTCACTTCAAGCGCGTCGGCGACGGGCCTGAGTATTGTTTCGAGATACCGCACGCGAAGCTCGACTACACGGGCGCGTATTCGGTCGTTGCCAGAAATGTCCACGGCGAAGCCAAGGCTGTTATATCGTTGCAAATTTTGGCTAAAGGTAAATCTTTTCCTATCGTGAACACTCTGACAACCCAGTATTCTGGAACCAATCAAGTATATTGCATTTTAATATTTTAATTGTTATTAATTAACGCTTCAGACTACTGTTCGTATATTTTCAGATCCCCGTTCAAAAGAAGAGGCGCACAATATCCGATACGGGTAAGACATTTTTCGCAAACAATATGTTTTGTTACTTTTCTTCTCCAATTATATTTTATAACGCTACCTTATTTAATTACAAAAAGATTATATAAAAATAGGAAAATCGATATTTTGAGAAGCTAAACTTATGTCTTTGATGCGTTGTTTAACTTTCAGTCGGGTAGAAGTAATTCCACGTTTCGAGAAGGAGCTTACCGATTTGTTATCACACGACGGCGACGCTGTGGAGTTCGAGTGTCGGGTGACGGGCGAGCCGGAGCCGGACATCAAGTGGTATCACTACACCAAGGTACGTAAGCACTCACAACGCTCACAACTTCTGGCAAGGTAGGCAGACATTACGAATTTTTATTTGCGACGATATTAGCTTACTTCTTTGACATTTACGGATAGTATGCTCAGTGTTGCCTTTGTCTAGTTTGTCACAAGATACGATTTCTATTACTAATTTCCCTCCAAAACAACAACTATACCATGTTCATATATATATACTTATGTATCTATATGTATACGGCGGGTGAAACCGCGGAGATCAGCTAGTATTTTTATAATCCAAGGTGAAACTCTTACAGAAAATAAAAAGTGTGATTTTTGTGTTTATATTTTTGTTCAATAACTGAATAGATTTAATGTAGGTATATATTTCTATTTTATAATATGTAGATAATCCGCGAGTGCTCAGACTTCGAAACAAGGTACGAGCTCGGCTCGGCGCGGCTGAAGATCAAGCAGGTGACTGCCGATGATGAGGGCACCTACACCTGCGAGGCTTACAACTATCTCGGCAAAGCTACCTCCAGCGCTTGTCTCGTCGTTTATCGTGAGTTGTTAAAAAAACTATTTTTTTTATCTAAGCAAGCAAAAACCCTGGGTCCGTATGTATGTATGTATATCCGTTCCATAGTGGGTGTAGCCTAAGTGAGCCTCCATTCGATTCGTATTCTTCCCTGGAGTGTTATAGGACTATAGTCTGTCGGGCTTGTTGGGTTGTTAGATTAACTTGTTTTCATCCTTTAATTATATATCATTTCATATTCTGATGGTATAATGACTCAGAAAACTTTTCGGGTGTTTTATATGCCTAAATTAATAAGATAGCTTACTTTCGACAACAAGTATAACTAATGTATTTGTCGGTTTAGCGGCGGGTGAGCCGAATACTCTGAGCCAAAGACTCCGCCGGCCGCCCATGCTGTTGTCGGGGGCGTCCACACCGCGCTCCACGCCCGCGCGCTCTATCTCCCGCACCAGAACACCCGGTTAGTACTACGCAAAATCTTCTATCTTGGCCGTGGGTATCTATATATATATATATATTTTTTTTATTTTCAAGGTCCAGACATAAGAAGCCTCTGTAGCCCTGCCCGCGAGATTGCTCCGAAGTTCTATACGTATCCTTACAACAAAGTTGCCGAAGAGGGTGACACAGTTGTCTTCCAATGTGCGGCCAAAGGTCTGCCCGCACCTTGGGCGACTTGGGATAAAGATGGTGTCGTTATAACACCTTCCTCTAGAATAACTATTAAAGAGAAGGACGAGATATTTAGAATTTTAGAAATCGACGAAGTAAACAGCGAAGACGTAGGACTGTACAGAGTGACACTGGAAAACGACTACGGTAGGACAGAGGCATCTGCGAGACTCGAGGTTATATCTCAAAAGGGGAAGTTTTACACAACCGGAAGATCCTATAGTGCGTCCCCCAGAAAGTCTCTGCCGTACAAAAGGAGTATGTACTCCCTTCCGAGACAAGACTGACGAGAACCGATTACGAAACTAAAGTTGTTAACATAGATTTAGAAAAACGGCGGCCGCTAAACTAATTGAATTAACATGTAAGTAAATTATCCAGTATTATGCGCTTAAGCGAAATGGGTACCCATTAGTTTTTTATTTATTTACAGTGTTGCGATTTTCTTATCATATTGATTTGTAAGTTATGTATGCGAATTTTTCTGTGATATGTTATTTATATGCATTGGGTGAAGCGAAATATTCATATATATATTGGCTACTAACATATATATTTATATACAAGCGTATATTAGTATGACTTAAAGTGGATTCTCTTTATGTTAATCTTCTCTATTATTTTCTATGAATAAGCAAACAAATAGAATAGTTACAAGTGTGTTTCAAACCTTCGTATAAGAAAGAGAGTAATAGGAATGCGATTGTATTAGACATACTCACCGTAAGAACTACATTAACAAGCAGGTATTCGGTGAGGTCGTGATTGACGATTGGTCGGTGAGGACCTTAGCAACTCTCTCTATTTTTGCAAAAGCTATTTAGTCCATACCATTTCGAAGTTTTTTGGGTGAATGGCCTGTATGTGTTTTCGATATTAATTTTAACTGTCTTTATATTTATTTCAGAATCTTTCTCTTTTAAAATGGCCGCCGCGCGTGACATCTTAATATTAGTTTTATTACATTTATTTCTATGCATTTTATTTATTTTAAAAAAATATTTATCGATTTTATCAAGAAAATTATGAATTTTAATTATATAACATTTAATTGGTGTATATCATAGTTAATTCGATTTTTTTATTATTGATCATTTTTACTTTAGCGTCTATCTAAAATAATAATAAATATTAGTGAAAAATTATTGTGTAGAAAGTTTGAACACTGTAGTACGTGAATGTGTTATTGTAGCTATTTAGACTAAAGTAGACAGTACACACCTCCGACTCATGTAGAATAAACGTTGCATTATGATTTTTTGTTGTTTTATTGCTTGTGTTAGATGGTAAAGCAAACTATTTTACTAAATGCCTAATTAACCTTCTATAAAAGACTGGCATATTGACATCGAAAGGAAAGATTCGGTGCACAATGTGATGAACTACGGTGAACTGAACGATAGGACTGGAAATAACGTTAACAAGGTAAAGTGTGGCTAAAAATAGCGCTGTGACTAAAATTGAGAAAAAAAAACAATTTTTAAACCTCTGGGTTTCGGATATGTTGAAGGAATGAACAATGAAAAACAAGGTAGATGTTGGAGACGTAAGTTATCTGAAGAAAATTAAATCTTCAAATTAAAATTTATCGGCAGGATTTAAGGATTTTCCCCTACCACACTGCTTATTTCCAAAATATAACTAGTGTCAGTGCTCTATAGAGTTGAGGTCGGTTATATATTGGAACGAACTTCGATCAAGTTAGCAATTCCAAAATATAACCGATCTCAATACTCAAATCGGTTATTTTGTAGTGTGATAACTTAGCTTGCGTTTTTCCAAAATATAACTTATCTCATCATTATTTTTTATTTAGTCTGTCTAAATGCGGGGGCGTACCCAGCATTTGGCCCAAGGGGGGCAATTGAGAAATTTCTTAAGCCGTGTCCCCCGCGCTACCCTGCACACAACAGAAAACATTTGGTACATGTAGTGTGCAGGGGCAACCGCAGGTGATCCTGCTTTATAGGTAGTTAAATAAATAAATATACGTATGCATTTATTTTATTAAAATCCTTTAATAGACTCTTCTATTTACAAGTAAATTTTGAGGATCTTCAACAAAACCGTTTATGTCGTCTCCCGTGAAAAAATCGCCCACACCCAATGATATTTATCATGTCTATAATAAAAAAAGTAGCAGACATGCCATTAGCGGTCGAAAAGTGAAGACTTGAAAGCGTTCCAATTTTTAGGCGATTGAACTCCTTGAAGTTGGACCTACCTGGTTGGACAGTTTGTCCCAGGTAGACATATTCGTACAACTGGGGCTACGGCCTCCGATAGTTATTGCAGTGGGTGGAACGTGGACGGTGGACTTAAGTATCGGCCTGTCCATGTACATTTTTAGACCCACTCGTTCGCAGGCTTCTTTGAGGCTATTGAGCATTGTACTGGTGGGCCTGTAGTTCTTCAGTAGGGCATTATCGCCTTTCTTGAAGAACACGACCACAACACTTCTACTCCATGCCTATAGCGTGATCTGTAGAGTTTAATGGAATAGCATTTGTGGCAGAAGTAATAGAGATCAAAATTGCTTAATTAATCAACAATTTAGCGCACTCCAAAATATTCTCGACGCCAGCGAGAACGAGTAATATTTTGGAATTACGCAACGCCCGGCTAAAGAAGTTTTCACTTCAAAAATTTACTACCTTCCTCACCTAACCTTATATAACGGTGTTTAGCGCCAATTAAAAAAAAAAACTTAGAATTATTAAACATATACCACATTTTTCTTATAGTGAAGGTGGCATACGAGGAAGCGGGTCATGTTAAATGAGCGCTACCCGTAGGCTTCTGCAACAAGCTAACAAGTTACAGATGCATTGCTTATCTTTAATGGACAGAAGAGGGGATAAACAAAAAAAATGATTTTTTTTCCTACCCATACCCTCCCACGACAAATTCTCTCCCTCTTCCCATCCTTCTCTTATTGGAAAATGATAGGAAGGGGAAAAGGACGATTAGGCCTCCGGCATCTCACTCATCAGACGAAATGTAGAAATATTTCTACTTCATGCCTGTCTTCTGTAAAGTCGTCGTATTTCATCGGTCGAGCCGGCCCATTCGTGTAACATATGTTGTTGTTGCGGGCTCTAGCCACATGACAGAGCAATTGTGATTGTGGGTGATTGTAGCCTCAACGTCCTATGTTTGTATGGGTGAAAAGATATGGGGGTTGAAAATGTATTTTTCGATAATATTATAATTATTCGTCTCCATTTTCTGGAATGTTTATTGTACAGTTGGAAAAGAACAAAAAAACAGCGAAGAGGTCTCCTAATTATAGTCATATACTTAGGAGATTCGATTCGAGGAGATTTCGATTTTTTTTGTTCACTAGACTCGAAAACAAAAAAAAATCGAAAACCCACACGGATTTTTTCCCTCTGATATAGATCGAACGTGAACAAACACCGGTGTTGATACTGATTAATGGATAATTAAAAATAAAAACAATTTTGTTTATACCATGAAGATCAGGACTTCTCAGCAAACCTTACGGACAACGGTTTTCACTTCCATCGGCTGCAACCTATATACTATCCATAAGCTAATCTTTGGTATTGGCGCCTTTGCATGGCAGTGGTCTTAAAATGCCATTAAACATGGTAATGTAACACTCCCTATGGTAAGCCATGGGGAGTGTTCCGAAGAATTGTTTGGAACAATTCTTGCCGCTGAGTTTCATCATGGCACAAGACGACAGAGGTCCTTCAAGAAGCGAGCGTACTTCTTCCTTAGAGGCCGGCAGCGCATCTACAGTTCCTCTGTTTAGGATGTTCATGACCAGCGGCGACCCGTTGTTCGTTTGTCCCATTCTAGTATAAAATTAAAATATGACAACGAGAGCTGTAAACCCTCACTGGGAGTATAGATATCGAAGCTACAGTATTAAAAAAATAAACTGACATTTAGACAAAAGATAGCAATCGCTTCTTTTATCCGCTTTTAACCTCCAACTTTAAATTTTTGTCACTTTTGATATTGACTGGTTTTATTCACATTCACATGAATTCTGATTTAAAAAATATTATTTGACAGACCGAAGCGTTTTTACAAATTGACGTGATAAAATTATATAGTGACTCGTGAAATATTCCAAGAAAAAACAGTGATAATTGTTAATAAATTGAAAGTATTGAAAAATAATGGAAGTATTAGGTCGAATCTCATCCACTTTTGAAAATATTAAGAATACGATAAAAAACAGAAACTCATCTGAAGGCCTTCTAAATCTAAAGAAAGACATACAGATATTAAACAAAGAGCTCGTCATGTTCGGCAAGGAAAACCACGACCAGTTCATAAGATCACTGGCAATGGAGGGCTATATAACACTGCTTTCCGTTAAAACCATCCCGATAAGTTTATCTGATAAAAGAAACATTTTACAAGAATCCTTCGATAAATTAAAACAGTTTGCGCTCAGAGAGGAATGTCTTTTTATATTATTGAGAATTCAGAATCTTTTATGCTATTATCTCATACAATTAGATGAAGTGACACTCGCCAAGGATATATTAGAAAGTATGGAAGATATTTATGAGAAAATAAGCAAATCGCTCTCTGAAAACTTCTACGATGCGGAAGATTTATTCACAACTGAACCAATTACGAAAATCAAGAGAGTAAAACCAGAAAAGATTGATAAAATTATTACAAACAACATTCAAATGCAGGCATTTTTATATAACAAATTAAATATGCCCGAGAAATACACCATTTACAACCACACAGCTCTGAGGCGACAATTAGAAATGAAAGAGGGCACACCGCAGGACTGGGCGCTGCGGACCGCCAGGCTTGGAAACTATTTCACATATCTCAACCAGCTCGGAAACGCACGCCATCATCTGTCTGCAGCTTATCACGTCCTGCGTACTTGTCACGATAACTGTAAACTCATTCCAGAAGAATTCGTTCTTCAGAAAGCCGATTTCGAAATGCATTTCTTGGAACTTAGCCATCACTGGGTCAAATATGGATTGACATTGTTTAAAATGTCGAGAAAAAAGATTTTAAACCGTTACTTCTCGACTCCGACAGCTAAATCAAACTTATGGAAAACCGTAAATCAAAACGACTTAGAAGAAAGAGTAGTAAATATTGAAAAGTACGAGGAAGACGACGTAAAAGACGGGCCTGAAAAAAAAGGTAAGGGGGACGGCGCCGCAGAGAAGCTGTATATTTTTCCCTCTCTGAATTTAAAAGAAATAGAAAATCGAGTCCCGGTAGAGATGATTCATGAAATTGAAGAAGCCAGAAAGTTGTTTACGTTCACACACAAATGGCTAATGAGAGCGAGACATTTTTACGATTTCGAACATCATAGCGCACAGTATATATCTTGCTCTTTGCAGTTAGCAGAATTGTACGAGCATTTGGCGTTTTTCGAGAAGAACATTGATAATCAGTATAATATACAAAAAAGACGGGCTGATGTGCTAGAGGCACTCAATTCTCTGTTGAAAAACTGCGACAGCGTGATGTCGGTACAGATCGATGTGATCAAGGAGCTGTCGCAAGTTCAACTGGAACTGATGGCCCTCAACTTGCAAAAGCTGTGGCGCGAAGAGTCACAGACAAACATATTTAACTTGGACGCAGATGCGGACTCTATTATAAATTCCCTGGACTCGGAATCTAATAAGACATTGACAGAGAAAACTTTAAATACATCTAGCAAAAATTTATTCCTACGCAAGATGGAAGCGGCAACTTTGATAAATGGCAAGTTGTTTCGTTTAAGCGGTCAGTTGGATGCGAAAACGCCGTCCCTTCTTAGTTTCGCCACCGACATACTGAAGAACTAATTGACAGGTTTTGTTTTGCTCAGTAATATTTCATTACACTTCACGTTTCAGAGCATACATTAAATTTAAAATAAAACACCATTTGCTTAACGATGTATATTTATAAAATTTCCAGTAGTCCCGCATTTAAATTATGTCATTTAATACCGTAGAAATGTTTTATTACAATTTTTCAAAAAATATGTCTTTCAAATCTCCAAGCATAATGTTCTCCCAGACCTACCAATGCGATCAAATCTAACAGAAGTATTGAAAAAAGCAGAGAATAAAAAATTCTGACGTTTGTAGGTAACAGGACTTCTAGAACTTATCTTTAATCTCAAAGATTAACCCAAGAAATACCAAAAAATATGAACTAAGTTTAAAAGCTTGTTTTAGGATATGGTTCACAATATTCCATTGGCGGATTTAACCCACGACCTCATGATCTGCAATCGGTACCCTTAACCATTAGGCTATTGCCGCTTAAGTTATAATATACAACTAAATAAATGTTAGACATTTAGACTAAAGAGATTTTGGTTTTTGAACGTATATTTTTATTTCAAGTTAAGTACCAGACCTCTATTACATATTGTATATATATATACATGTTTACACTATTATGCTTACAACTATACTGCAAGTTGGCGCAGTTTTATATTATTACACTGTTGAAATAATTGCAGCAATTTATTTTAGTGTTACTGTATTATTATATTATATTTTGCTTTAAAACAGTCTTGCTCTTTTCTTTAGTCCTAAATGCCATCACACATATATTGATAAATCCATAATGAATAGTGATGCTAATACAAATACGTTTTGGTATGTGATCGAGACGAGGGCTGTTAAAACAAATAGTTTGGAAAAATAAAAGAAATTAATGACAATTGGGTAGTACGAGTAGGACTTTGTGGCTACTATTCCAACTACATCATTCAAAACATTTTGTTCACAGTGCATATATGCAAGATCAACATTAAATTAAACGAAACAGAAATTTAAATTATTAATAACTTAAAACTAGAAATGTAAAAAAATATAAACTATCTAACTTTATTAACAGCTTTGATGAGCATAAAATAAATAAAAAATATTGACAAGTATGTAAGTAAATATTCCCGAGTCATACACACATATTTATCTTTATACCACTTAAAATTAGAAAAAAAAACAACAAAATTTAACTATGGTTACAAATAAACATTCGCTCACGCCCGTAACCCAGAGGGATAGGCAGAGATAACGGATTTCCATTCGGCGCGACCTGGCATACCTCGCTTCTTCTACATCCATAAATCTTCGCATACATGCTCGTCTTATGGGTACTCGTAGTATATAATGCTATTTTTAATCCTATCATTCAATGTCACGCCTAACATACTTCTTAAGGATCGCATCTCAACGGCATTAACTCTACTAGCATGCTTTTCCTGCCAAACCCAGCTCTCACTACCATACATTAAAGTGGGAACTAGTACAGCATTGTGTATTGCCAGACGAGCCTTCATAGACTCATTCTGACTCCTCACTATTGTACGTATAGCCCCATTCTTTTTATTTTCGCTTTTTGAAGCGCGAAATGCAGCGCACGTGTAAGTGTGTGCCTAAACTACACTAAAAAACGTAGTCTGAATCCCATAGATGTTCTTTTCGAATTATTCGAAATCTAAATGACATGACAACGCAGAACGAAGAGGTCGAACGAACAGGTATTGTACATTAAAATAAATAATTAAGCAATAATTTATAATCAAATTCTTAGATGGTAACCTCAACATTTATGACAAGTCGTTGAAACCTAAAATCTGTCTCGACAATTTAGAGTGGGTCATGTTTGTGGCAAGATCTAAATTGTATTCTTTGAACAATATAATTTGTATATCTCGTTATTTTAACTATAAACTATTATGTAATGAATGTACATTTAGGCAAAGGTTTTGTGCGTTCTTAACGATATTTATAAGGCTGTTTAGTTTATTTATATATTAACCTAATACTATATAAATTGATGTTGTGGTAGCAAATAGCTGTACCGATTTAATTGTATATATGGCACGTTAATTTTTTACAACAAAAAGTTGTAACAATTTTATTCGTGAAACTTTTAAGAAGAATCTACCAATATACTTTCTAGCTGCCTACTTTTATTATAAAGGAGAAAAATATTTAGAATGGAACAAATTAAAGTACTCTTCTCATAAACAATAAAAATTTGAAGTATAGACAAAACAGATAAAGGTAAACTTGACATAGACAGAAAATATAGTTTTAAATAACAATGTCATTATTTTTTTCCTCATAAACTTCGGCGTTCATTTATTTTCACCATATAATCACACGACACAAAATACTTCTTATAAAATCTTATATCTTTACAATTACAAATGTTCATATTACCCCTCTATCATTCATTACAATTTTCCGTTGGTCCATAAGATTTTCTAGATTTTTGTCGAAGATTAATTTTTAAAGGAATGTATAAAAAAAACATGTAATTAATTTCAAAGGCAATAACTAATGTTTATAAAATAATATGAACATTGAGGAGTTAAGGAGCCAAATGAGATCACGGGAATTGAATATCTAAAAGTTCGATCATGTCTTACTGGAGTTCTAAATTCTAGAAGAAAATCTAAATTGCATATAATTTAGATAATTTTTTTTGGCTGTATTTACACAACAATTAACATTACACAATAACTACAGAAGCACACTTTGGTTAAAATGTTTATTACAAAATAAAACTGGAACTATAAAAAAACACTATCGTAAACTTACAACACAAATCAATATAATTAAACTTACTTATAAATGCTTGTAGTATGACGAATGGAAGTTCCTCATTATACACAAAATTTATTACTCTTTTCTCCTTGATTATGGTTAATTGAAGTTTTATTAATTCATACGAAAAAACAGCAAATATAGAAGGAATTATTTGGTATTTTTCAAGTTTATTATCAAATTATAGAATTCAATACGTTTTCTAAACCTATCTATATAGCGATAAATGGCATTCATAGCTTTTTTGTAAATGCTTATAAATATATAATACTCCTCTGAACATCGACAATTTTATTGTTTCTAATTTTTGATTTACATCCAAAGTGAAGATGATTGAGATGATGGAAGCTCTGCATAAAAAAGGGGACGAGAAAGTGGTAGAATATACTGGATTAAGAGCTACTGAACCATGTGACTAACCCACTTCCCAAACAATTTATGTAAATAGTCAGCCCATTAAAGCGGTTGGAAGATATGGCAAAATACTATAGTATAATAGTCATGACTAACGAGACCATTTATTTTTTCCGTCAGAACAGGACACTAGCGGAAAAATAACTTTTTGATATTTTACTCGCATTTGTTAGAAAACGAATTACAATAAATAACATGGCTTTTAACATCAATCTGTGTTAAAATGTATAGCATGCTATTACGGTTTAATTTCGATATTAAATTTCGATATGGTTTAAAATAAAAAATAAAAACTGGCTTTTAAGCTATGATCTATGATATATACGAGTAGTACAAATACACTAGTCCATTATAGTTAATTGTGTAAAATATAGTTAATAGCGCTTCCGCCACGCACTGCGAGTATGAAAATAAATAAATTTATTATCGATGTGATTGTGAAAGCGAGATGTTTTTGTCCTCTAAAATTTCAGCCTCATAGGAGGTAGGTTATAAATTACTGTCCCTACTATAACTTTGCTGACTTCTGAATAATACTTGTAAAGCAAAATAGGCTGTAAGTTTTTTCTTAAATTTTTAAACATATGTAAATTACAACATATTAAAATCATAGCCTTGTGGGAGTAGCTTAAAAATTGTTTTTACATTTTCAAAATTTTTAAGGATTTTAACGCAACCGCGAGATGCCTGCCAGAATGCTACTTCATGTTTAGTTTTTAGTTAGCATGGTTAAAAAAATTCTAGCTTTGTAGACAGTGGGTTAGTCAACGGTCAAACGGTCAACCATATTCTTCAATAAATTGTTACTTGACTATAATTTTAGTTTTAGTATTTGAAGGAAGAAGTAGTGGTATAATTGCTTGGTGCTTATCTCGCATCTCTTCTATGTAACACTTCGTATAAGATTATACTTGCATCCATATCACTTTCATCGCTTACTCCGTTTTGCCACTGTACATGGTCTCCCAACAGAGGCTTGCTGTGTTCCCCAGTAGGTTGTCGTGCCCTTATATTATTTATTTTACTGAAATCATCGACATCGAGAGCCCTCACGGTTCCGGCGATCGCCTTTATGACGAGCACCTTGTGGATGATGTGTCCGATGATTCCCATCAAGCACACAGTCAGACCGACCACATTAATAGCGCTGAGCTGATCACCGCTGACCTCCACTGCCAATATCAAGATACACATTTCCTGTAAAAAATACTACGTATTAGATGTGGGGTTCTTTTTATACCAGAGAGCGGGGTTAACGAACGGTTCACTAGATTCGCTATCGACCAGTGCTCAATAACATCCCGAAATTGTGGGAATGGAGTAGGTAAAGGAAATGAGAGAAGAGAAGAACATTTTAAATTTATTTCTAATGATTACTGTTCAGGCTGGTTTGGACACGTGTAGGACATTCGAAAGCATTACTCTCGAGTTTACAGTTTCTGCAACTCACTTTGAGACATGGTGTAATGGTACTAATATTATTGTTACTGTTATGTCCGCCAATTTGTAGAGTTGCTCGCCCGAACTAAATGTATCACGACACTACGAACACTGAACAGTTACCACAAAGAATTATGCTGCCTTTTAAAACGTTGGGCTCACGATCCACTTGGTTAGAATAAAATTAGCTATGCTGAAAATTGTTGTTAGGCCTAACTTATCTCGTATCTACTCCTCTCGAGAAAAATAATAGTAGATTTTTTATACATTAGCTAAAATAAAAATCATGCATTAAGTTCTTCTGATACATACCTTAAAAATACCTGCAATGGATAAGGTGAGACTCGATGTGTAGGTAACGACAAGAAACTCGCTGATCTCCATAGCGAAGGCTAATACCGCACCGACAGATACTTTAAGAATTGTGGGGAGCAGTTGTTCCTTAGTCAATGATGATAAGTAATCGAAGCAGGTGGTTCCTAGAATAAGGAATTAATCATCTTAAACGTAAAAAATTATGTATGTATTATATATGCTATGCTGTATATATTTCATATATGATTTACTCATGAGGCAAAGTAAAGGACAAATGTGTTGTAAACATCACTTGAAAAACAAGATTGTGTGAGTAAGGGTCTTCTTTACCATAAAATATGACGTATAAATAAAGTAAATACAAGATCCGAATTTCAAATTTTTTGATCTGTTTACGTGTTGACTGGCATATTGATTAGTTTATAAAAAAAATGGTACACTCAATACACGTAATACATAAATTGATCATATGTAGTTTTTAGATCCTATTTTGAGATAAGGTTTGAAATTGATTATGGATGTGGTATTAGCTAAATAACTTTGTATACTTTTAAATTGTAACATATACCGGATGAGCGGAAATGATTGCATTTACAACTGAACCAAAACCTTGCAGGATTTAGGTAATACTTTTATAGTTACACCATTCACCAAAGTGAAAAGATTTAAAGTTTTAGCAACTTATTAAAAAAAAAACATAATTTAGCGGCCAAAGTAATATATAAGTAAGTAAATAATAATTTATTGCCATTGACAAACAACGTTAAACAAATTATTCTAGAATAAAGTTGAAGGATAATACAAAACTTTTATTTGAAATTTTATTATGCTAAACTGTCGTCAATACTGAAATTTAAATTTCACAAAAAATGAATGAAAACAACGATTGTACAAAAAATAAGCCACAGTATTTCTACACATAGCATTGAAGTCATAATAAAAATATGAATCAGTCTGTTTGATTAACAAATGTCTCATTTTATAGATGTGCCCATTACAAAATGAGTTTAAATATTTTAAATTATATAAAGGTACTATGTAAGTATACGATTAGGTAAAACACTTATTGAACTGTGCGCACTTAAAAGTTCAGTCGGAATTACTCAACGTCGATATTGAAACAATGAACTTTCAACAAAAAAAGTTGCAGAGGCTTCCCGCATGCCCCAATTTTTTTTTTCTACATTTTCCATAGCAATATGATGAAAAATACTGTGTAATTAGTACGAAGAATAGAAATTTATACCAACATGTATATTGACATGGACTGTTTGTTCTTTTAGAAATATGATATGGAACAAATAAATTGGATGGATACTAAACTTGCCAGAAAAGCTAGGAATAATTACTCGGCCACATTATAAACGCCATTATCTAGTTTTATGCCGGATCAAGGGTTTGTTCAAGCGTTGGCGCCACCGAGCACCTGCTTCTACTATCCCGGTAGAGCGTATAAAAGTAGAACTTTTGCAAGATGCTTGTGTGAAAGAAAAGTATGTAAGTTGAAAGGAATTTGAAAGAAATGGACGTTGAGAGTGCTTGGGCTAAAATGAGGATTGGAATAGTCGAAGCTGCCACCGAAGTATGTGGAATAAGCAAGAGGAAGGTCGCAAGGAGGGCCAACACGGTGTGGTGGGATAGGGAAGTTCGAATGGAAGTGAATGCGAAGAAGAAAGCGTGGCTTGATTTACTGGCAGCAAAAGCCAGGCAATCAGACTGTACGAATGAAGATATCGAAAGGCTTAAGTAACAATTTCATTGTTTGAGGAAGAGAGTGAAAGAGGTAGTTAATAGAAAAAAGGAAGAAAGAAAACAGAGATATGAAAAAAGATTGTCTGACGACTTCCAGGAAATGTTTTGGAAATTCGTCAAAAATGCCAGAGGAAGGTCAGTACAATCGAGAATGAATGTTATTTGTGATGAGAATGGAGATATTCTGAATAATGAAGTAGCAATTCTGAAGAGATAGAATAGATAGAGATATTTTGAAAGTTTGTTTGAATGTGACGAGGCATCAAACACAGCAGTAACTCATGAAGTTTTCTTCAGAGCTGGAAAGTGAGATAACTTTGAATGAGATAGTGATTGCAATGAAAAGAATGAAATTGGACAAAGCAACCGGGTATGACAGGATTTCCCTTGAAATGCTGAAAGTTGGAGAAGGTTTAGTTGCAAGCCTGCTGTGGGTCTTTTTCAATATATGTTGAAGACATGGCCTAGTACCGGAAGATTGGTGTAAAGCCGTCATC
>JWHW01026711.1:30888-74433 GCA_000931545.1 Papilio glaucus
TTTTGGAAGGCATAGAGGATTAACATACAAATTTATATAGAAGATTGAAATAGACTCACCTTCAAACAATATCGTGAACGGTAGAAGAGACACGAACATCCAGGGCTGTACGTGGAACACCATGGCCACAGGGTTGTCAAGACCCAGCTTAGACTTTTGCATTAGAAGTTGCGCGAAGGACCATCGCAAGCCGGCGGCAAACGATGCCAACAGGAGGAAGTAGAATCCGAGAAGATTGAACTGCGTCGCCTTATAAGTGAACATGATCAGGCCAGTGGCTATCATTATGACGATGCCAACCAGCGACCAAGACTGTAGGAAAAAGAGATTTATAGTATGTAGCAGGATATAATACAATCGTTACGCGCCAGGTGTGTATCGCAAACAGTTACAGCTATCATATATATGTACAAATTGTTTTTATCGCGTTAACTTAAATTTATCGTGTTTAAAACTTTGTTGCCATAAAAACAAGAAGCATTGCGCTGTGACAACAAAACTGAATGACGGATCAATTCGCGTACATGTTGTTACAGCTCTGCTAACAACAGCAATGTTATCTATTTCAAATAAAAAAAAAATCAGATGATATACAATAAATAGCATAGCAGTTTAATACATAGATAATTACATGATCATTTATTTTATTGCCTTGATTACACAGCATACAGAAATCACACAATTACAAAGCAATAGTACTTATATAAAAATATTAAAGTTTTTTTTGGAAAACTGTTAGAAGTCATCTTGCAATATTCTGGTTAGATTGACTTTAGCAAAAACTTTGTATATGTTTCATATGGGTAATTTCCTATAATGTCATTTGAACATCCACCTAATATAGACTAAATTATTTTTTCTTGCTATTTCTAGTGCTACTAGAACTAGCATATATATATAGTTCTACATTCATACTCCTATTAGATCTACATGTCACACATGACTTTCATTTTAATACTGTGGTTGTTTTTTTCAAAACATTCTGGTGATTCTTCATTACTTTCCAGTCTCTTTCTTTGAACTGATTTGTTCTCTCTTTTTTATGAATGATGAAACTATGAATCTTTCTCTAAATCTCTTCATACTAAAACTTTGCTAGCTTTTATTGACAGTAAAAAATACATTTTGGGAATATAATTATTTTTACTTTTTCATTTAAAACTACAGAAGGAAAACAACATATTTTTGAAATTAAAAATATTTTAAAACCTACTTCCGCATGAATCATCACATAAATAAAATAAAATGTCTTAGGTAGTGCACTACCATCACTAGGTCTATACCATCCTGCTTAAACAGCAGGAAGTAATTTAAATCAGATAACATATGTGATATAAAAAGTGATAACTAGTTGGGTGCCTCATGCCACCGAGGTTAATCTCAATATTGTACAATAATAATAAAAAATCTACTTCTGTATCTAGAAAAGCTATATTGCCATTTTAATAGTGAATGAATTGGAAAAATAGGTTAAAAAGTTTCAAAATATCTATGATCAACACAAATTTCTTCTTGTCTTTGCATGTTGCAAACAATATAGATTTCATAATGAAAAGCTAGTTCTGCATTGAAATGTTTTAGGGATATCCATGTTCAAATACCATTTTTATAGAAGGAAAACCACCAGGCAGTTAGGTTTGTCATTCTGCAGGAAAAAGCAGACAAAGTAAAGTATGTACAAAAGTATATCTACCACACATTCATATTGGTTTATACAATGTAACATAGTGTACTTAATTAAAGTTCTATTATACCATCTTTAACAGTATTTTATTCAATTAAATATCAATTTGCCCAACCTTCGAACTGCATATATTTGTTAAAGCATAAAATTTTGAGTTAAAATAGATAAAAAGATAAGTAATAATACTACATATGAAGGGAAATATATATTTATTTTATTAAATCTAAATTAATAGCCTAAAATTTTGCCTACATTTGCATAAAATTTATGTCACACTTACCTTTTTTTCAAGTCCAAGGAATATTGCAAATCCAAGTATGAAGATTATTGTTGTTGATTTCGTCATTGTGTAGAGTGAAATTGTAACAAGTTCAAGTCCCCAATTTGAGAAGCCCACATCTATTCCACTGGCAAACCCAGTTGGGCCGACTGAACGTAAGCATGTCATAAATGAAATCATCGGCTGAGTTTTCAATGTGATGCAATACATAGCTTCTCTCACAAATGCAGATAGCAGCCACTTTACTATTAAGTGGTACATGACTATTGTGAGTGGATAATGTACTTCCTAAAATTGAATATAATACAATAAGGCTTTATAGCATACTTTATTAAGAAATATGAAATATTTATTTACCTCAAAAAAAAAAACTAAAGTACAATATCCATACTAAATATATATAAAATTAGACGAAGTTGAAGAAACTCACTATATTTTGTTCTCAAGTGATAAAAACTCTAGTATAATATAACTCTACTATAAATACTACTTACACCCATTTCATTAAAACAGTTTTATTAGCTTAGAGGTTGTGCTTGTATTGCATTGATAATTAGTAATATAAGAAAACTAATTTACAACATTTTATATAAATTCTCATACAAAATGGCAAGTTCGCTATGTTAGCTAACATATAATAAAAAACCAGAACACAATAGCATAATATTACCGAATTGCGTGGTAGTGAATGTGAATCAAATTAAGAAGAAAATATGATTATGATAGAATACCTTTAAAAGCCATCTTTGGTAAAAAGTTAGACCAATCGACAGTGAAAAGTAAAACAGGATAAGTCCAAAAGAAAACAGACTTTTTTGCAGACATATATCCGACCATTTTGTGTTTGGTTTACTTCGTATTACTTCTTCGTCGACATCTGATTTTGAAGCCAGCTGTTCATATTTAGCGCCTTGGTTGGCGGTCACAACGCGGCCTACCATCATTGCAGTTACACTTAGATGTATGTAAATAACAAAATTTTAGAAAAATCTATGTGGGTAATGTCACTATACAAAATGTTGCAAAAACTTTACAAGTAACCCAATGGACTGAAAACTCGAATGTCAAAACAACTAGCCCCTTACTTAAATCGACAAGACTGATACTAATGTCTGATTGAAATAAAACTGATCTTGCCTTGCTCTTGATTGATACTGATATTCCGTGCAGGGTTGGACTTAGGTACCAAAGAGAACGTAATAACTTAACTACGTTAATAAGAGGTTTGACTTCGAACAAAAGAGTTATGGCATATTGGCATAAAATCTCAACCAATATGCAAATATTTAAGGAAAAACGATGCTACCAACATAACGGGCGAGATAGTGAAACACGCTTGGATATCGATATCGATAAAATATATACGGTAACGTGCTGAGCCCCACGATTTCACCCACCGCACAATTTAATTTAACTATAACTCTATACTTGCAAAACTAACCCATTCTTTGCATCTGTGAATATTAAAAATTACTAGTTAGTTATCAACTACTTTCAAATGCCCATTCATTTTACTATTGTGGACTAAAAATTATCGATAGGTTTATAGGTACATAGCTAGTATGAATACACCAATTAAACTATGATTGTAACATTCTTATATTGATTGAAATAACTGCACAACATCATATTATTGACAAATACTACATATTATTGCTAATATAATCTAAATAAATACTTACCAGGCCTCATCTAGAGACAATTTGGTCAGGAACTACTTGTGCGCTACTTTTCTTGGTTTGCTTTAAAAACATATCTCGCAAGTTCTATATCGTTTGCCTGACATTCTATGTGACTTGTGAAATATATATTTTACGATATCTATCAAAGATTTGTGTAATATGTATTAATAAAATGTAATAAAATAATAACACTATTTGACACAATATTAATTGATTATTTAATGTCAAATCTCAGTGGTTAAGTAGTATTTCGTCGTTTCAGCCGATATTTGTCCACTGCTGGACGTAGGCCTCCGCCGTTGAACGCCACAGAGATCGATCCTCTGCCATCCTCATCCAGCGGGCTCTAGCAACTTTGACCAGATCATCGGTTCATCGTATTTAGCAGCATTATATTGTCTTTGTAAGTAGTTTTCCAGTGTTGGCCGAAAGAGTAAGCGTTATGATGGATGGCAATGGCATGATCCGCCACTATACGCACTACAAAGTCCATTGTCATTCCATAGAATAATGTTAACTGGGAAATGTCATAGCTGGACAACCCTGTTAGGTACGTTGAAAACTATAGTACAAAAATATTAAAAGTATTTGTAAAAATTATAGTTTTAATATTATTATGTCATAGCTGGACAACCCTGTTAGGTACGTTGAAAACTATAGTACAAAAATATTAAAAGTATTTGTAAAAATTATAGTTTTAATATTATTTTGAATTAAACCCAGTCATTAAAATCAACATTATTTTATTTAAGAAATAAAAATAAACAAACTACGCTTATACGCTATTTATTTTATTTTATATCATGCGTGATAATTTATTTATCAAAAAGTATAATGCCGGTGTACTCTTTCCAATGTTTAATGGCGGAAATGACATTTCGGCATTTTGACCAAATCACATAGGTACTTTAAAATATACAAAGAGTTTGTCCTCTAATAGATTTTCATAAACTCAGAAGAAGATGCTTATAATATAATTGTGCAAATGCAAATTAATCTGGTGCTCCCCAAAATGTCTCAAAATACTTGCCGATTTAAATAATTCTTAACAACCCCACTAATAAAGTCACTCGTAGTTCGTATAAACGTCAACTTGATATTAAATTTAAAGTCAAGTAAATTTAAAGTCAAGTCAAAGTTCAAAGAGAATTTATACACTTCGCTAAATCTGAAGGTTCGGTGTGACCGAACGATTTTCAGAGCAGACACTTTATAATTGAGCTAGGCAAATCCTAAACGATCGGCACATTCTCAGTTGAACGAATCATTGACAATATGCCGTTTCATTTTCAGTCACTTTCTAATGAGGCGAAGTCATTGGTAAGTAGTACTAAGAAGTACGGTACGCATATTGTGAATATGATAAAAATGTCGTTAAAAATTATACAAAAACTTATACAATATATAATATAGAAGAACCTTACTAAAACTCCAGATCTACTTAATTCCAGAATAGGTTAATTGATTTTACGGAAAGGTTTTCCCCTCCCTGCGCATGATTTCCTTATTAAAAATGAGTGGGAAGGGGAAGAGGAGTAGAATAATGTTTCTATTACCTCAGAATACAATATTACAACAGTTTGTAATTATTTATATATTATGTTTAAGAAAAGCCTTTGCTGATTGTAGTCTTTTTGGAGCATTTTAATTTGTCTATTTTGCTTGATCTTTAGCAAATCTATGGAAAGTGTTTTACGGATACTACAGAAAACTACTTACGTGTACGTGTAGTGTAACAAATAAATTACAGCTATTTGTGTGTGTAAACAAATAAAAGTCTACTCAGAGTAAGAGTCAGAGGGTCGTATTAGGTTGCCCGATGTCACGTTGTGCTGACTATGGGATAGAGGTGCACAACAAACGTGCATTAATAATGTTACTGTGGGCCTGTCATTGAGAGTAAACCTCGTCTAGGTTTACTCTCAATGACAGGCCCTCGTCGCAGGAGTGTTGTCGCCGGCGGGGCGTCAGTAGCTAGGTGACGGGGTAGGTGCAAGGAAAAAGCAAGAGCACTAAGAGAGCATCTTCCCCTCTAGTTCACCTACAAAACATTTTTATTATTATTATTAAAGACTGATGCGATAAAAATTCATCTATTTGATCCATCATGTTCACATGAATGCAGAGTTAGCAGAATACGACCGCCTATGAGTATGTGAATAACAACGTATCGGATAACATTAAAATGCAAGAAGATGACTCCATATTAAATGATTGTGAAATGATACTACTATTATGAGATTGTTTTTGTAAAGACACCTTAAGCTGCCTTATATACCAACGGCGCGACCTGAGTGAGGCAGAGTTAAATGGTTTTTAGGCAAGTCGCTGATGGTAACGATGACGCTGGAGAAATGATGACGATTAATGTAGATTTACCTTTGACGACGAAAAGAGTACCCCTCAGTAAAAGAGTTCAAGCTGGTGATATGTCTACGCAGCGTGGCTGGGACTGCGTCGATCACTCATGAATTATTTTTGGTGTAGTCGAGAGACTTTAAAATTTTTGAATGACGGTCTCGTTTTGCGCATCACGCCATATTGGATATCTGACCTGACCATGAGATTCGAGATTGAGAGAGAGAGAGAATATTAAAACAAAGGTATAAGTTGTAGAATAAATTATTTTTATAACACATTTGAGTACAGAAAAAACTATACCATAAAGATCAAATGTCGCTGCAGTTAGCTGGCCGACTGACAATTATTTTAAAAGTTTTATATAAAACTATTCAATTCAAGTTTCATACAAGACCGTTCAATCCATACTCTTTAAGTATTAACATCTAGTTTTTTTTTTTAATATCCTCTGACATTTACTTAGTTCAAATTATTCTGTATAACAGAATACAAATACGACATTTAGTTCAAAGGATTGTAAGTTAGACCACTTGACATGATAATAAAAAATGTTAAGTATAGATCTGTAAAAACCTTAGTGTAGAACATTTACCAACCATATGTATGCAGCACTTTAGTGTCATTACTATTTTTATTACATTTTGCAATGTTGAAGAAAATTATATAATACTAGCAACCCGCCCCGGCTTTGTACACTTAGATAAATAGAAAAATCAACAAAATAATATAAAATCACACCACAAAACACACAACACACCACCAATTTTGTGTGTTTAACTTTTAAACTTAAAAGTTTCATAATCCTAAAATAATACATAAAAATACTGATTTTGGTTTCTTTCTTTTCCTATTTTCTTTACTTTTAAACCTTCCCTGGACTGAGAGCGTTAATACAAAAAAAGAATTATCTAAATCGGTTCAACCGTTTTTAGAATAAGCATGATTAACGAACAGCAATTGGTTTTTATATAGATAATGATACAAATGTGTTAAATATGCAGAACAACATACAAGAGAGTTAGTAACTTCGAACACTTTTATAGACCCGAAGAAGCGATTACAACTGCCTCTTTAGATAAATAAAAGTATTTGCAATAACTATATATGCTTATAAAATATTTTCTTCGATATTAGTTCATCTTTCAAAAGTATTTTGTTTTAAACCTTTTTTTAATAACGTCTTTGTGGAAACAAACCCTGTGATGTTAATGTATAAACTATTATACTCATTTAATTGATTCAATCATCACAGTTATACATTTTTCGAATCAGTGTGAACTATAGAGGTATTCAACAATATTCCGCAAGGTTCATGATTTATGGATAATAAATAACAATAATTTAAAGAGCTAAAAGTTATTTTTATTATTACGGGCGTGATACACGATTTTTTTAAACGTCTCTTTTTTAAAGTTATCGATTAGGAAAATGATATTTTATGCTATAGATATATTGTACTCAGCATAACGACAGCAAAAGCATTCACACATGTCAAATGGTGCAAAAAGGATAGCGTAATTAAAATAATAAGAAAAGAGATGACATAGCTGTCATCTCTTGTTTGTCACTGAAGCGTAATTGTTAACACATGACGTGAGTTAAAGAAAGTATTTAAGTCTTTACTTTTCGACCGCTAATGGTATATCTGCTACTTTTTGTATTATAATATCATTGGACAAGGACAATAAAATTGTCTCTTTAAGTTGGCTAATGACTCCGATTACGGGATTCTGATATTATATTTTCTGTCAGAAGTATTATGTGTGTATACTTAGACACAATTTAATGTGTGGCTTTGCTAAAGGAAACACAAAAGTCCACAAATTAAAATGTTCCAAGGACACCACTAACCAGCGGCGGCCCCTCACAACCTGTTGACCTGTAATGTACAATGTGTAAGGGAAATAACCTGTTATAGATAACATTTTGAAATAAATAAAGATGCGCTCACACCCGTAACCGAGAGGGATAGAAAGAGATTATGGATTTCCACTTGGCGCGATCGTGGCATACCTCTCTCGCTTCTTCTACAGCCATACATCTAATCATACATGCTCGTCGGTTACGGGTACTCCTTAAATATACTAGTATACCCTACTTTAGTATGTCACCGATCTCATCGATATAAGTTCTCCTTGGACGTCCCCTGCCAACGCTGCTACTAACGTACTTTTCCTGCGAAACACAGCCTTCTTAAGCACATGCTGACTCCTCACTACTGTACCTGTAGCCCCATTCGATTAAAGTCCGCATTCACTCGTCGTTCAAAATGTTTATCGTGCCTCGTCGTTCAAAATGTTTAACTATCCTACTAAACATACAAACATCTTAAATAAAAAACCTCTTCCACCTATTCCACTTCTTTATCTTTAACATTTATATCAATTATTGTCTGACTTCATTCTCTTTCAAACATCATTACTTTCTTTTTGTCTTCACCCATCTTCATACCTCTACCTTTCAATTAATCAATCATTACATTCAGCATAAATTATATGTCCTCCACCAATGGCGCAAACCATCGGCGTGCAAGAGAGATTTTACAACTAGCTCACCTATTCTTAATCCACAATCTTCGTCTTTCAAAGCTTTCGAACAATCATCCATAAAGAGATTGAACAGCCGCAGGGATGCTACACAGCCCTGTCCTACACTTTTATTGATGCTAAACCAGTCTGAGTAGACCCCGGTAATCCTAACATAAGCAGTAGAATCTTTATAAAAAGATTTTAACGCTTGTATTCGATCACTGCTCAATTTAAAGATTGACCAACCATAGATCATGTCTTTTAACTTTATCGTATACCTTTTTATTATACTTTCCAACTTTTAACCCATTACAGCCAAAAACTTTTCTGTGTTCATAAAATTTTAGCTTTGCTTTTATTTTACACACACATAGAAACAACTAACTATAGACTTAGAAGTAAGACAGAAACCTAAAAAAACCTTGAACATTACTTAAATTAAAAGGTATTTACCTTTTAATTTTGACAAAAAATTAAAAGAAATAAAAAAAACAAATTTGACATAAAGAATAAGGACGAAACAAAGGTTATTACAAAATAGGAATTCACAATTGTAATGCAGTTTAAAAATGTATCAACTTACTTCTCATCTAATGAGTCTTGGTGTTCGTCGCCGGTAGATCATATTAAAGTGGTTGATCTGAAAATTCAAATTGCCGTTGTTATAACTAGTGTAATAATAATTAGTATAGTGGCGTATGAAATAAATTTTTTTAATAGGATTTTTTTTTTATTATGTATATTATTGATTAATAGGATCTTCGTGATTTCAGCTGTATCCCGGTATTTTTACAGCTTTCACTTATTTTCAATGATGTGTACTGGTATTTTTTTATTAATACATACATACACTGGGAATACGCAAAACCTGCATCAGTTCCCAAATTAATTTCTTTATCAAGCCTTTATCAAGACTCAGTACCTTTTGATACTAAACACTAAGAACCAACTGCATAAAAAATTATACTTGATATCACAACAAGGGTCAATATAGTAAAGGTTCGAAACGAAGTTCGATTTAAATATGGTCAAGCAAATGTTGAATTAAAGGTGACTAACCTCTTTTAACCCAACTGTACAATCATTTCACATGTGTAAATTGATTGTGATTAGGACATGTCGACTTATATGACCACTTCTTAATTAAACCATCGACCGGTGAGTTTATAAATGAAAGTCATAAACCCAAAATGTGAAAGTACTGACTACAAGTCCCTGTTTTATCAGGGTTGGAATAAATATAAGATTTATAATACTGATAAAATAGGGACTATTATTTTTATAAAATTCACCTTGCTGTTAAACATGGAGTGGTTCGGTTTGAAGCGTGATTGGCTAAGAATACTGAACAATGAACTACGAATGTTGCAATAAAGTGTCGCAGCGCTGATTGCAGTGTGACAAGCCGAGCTTATTGACCGCGCAGCGTGGACGAGTATGGTAGCCCGTCGACAAGCAATCTGAGGGACAGTAACTGTGAAATTTTAGTTACTAGTACATAATATAAAAGTTAAGGAACCTGTATGGAATATAACTTACCAATTCAATACCAATTATCAAGCCTTTATGAAGACCTTACCTTACCTTTTAGTATCCTTAAGACATATTAGCTTCAGTAATTGCCAATGAACATACAAAACTACCGAAATTAAAATGTTTTAGGAGACAATTTTTATCTGCAACTTTTGGTAATCGGCAAGTCTGTAATGATATTAATTTGTATTTTAAACTACCAAACATTTATTATCATTGTGATTAAATTCTAAAATTACAAATTTATAAATACTAATATATATAATACGAAAATATAATAAAAATAGATCTGGAGTATTTCTTTCTTCATGGCAAAAATTTATTATTTCATCTTTTCTGTGTAATGTAGTTTTATTGTAGTTTCCTTAATACACATTAACTTCAGTAGTTGCCAATGAACATGCAAAACTACTGAAATTAAAATGTTTTAGGAGACAATTTTTATCTGCAACTTTTGGTAATCGGCAAGTCTGTAATGATATTAATGTGTATTTTAAATTTCCAAACATTCATTAACATTGCGATTAAATTCTAATATTACAAATTTAAAAATACTAATATATATAATACGAAAATACAATAAAAATAGATCTGGAATATTTCTTTCTTCATAGCGAAAATTTATTATTTCATCTTCTCTCCGTGTTGTAGTATTATTGTAGTATCCTTAAGACACATTAAATTCAGTAATTGCCAATGAACATGCAAAACTACCGAAATTAAAATGTATTAGGAGACAATGTTCATCTGCAACTTTTGGTAATCGGCAAGTCTGTAATGATATTAATTTGTATTTTAAACTTACAAACATTCATTAACATTGCGATTAAATTCCAAAATTACAAATTTATAAATACTAATATATATATAATACGAAAATATAATAAAAATAGATCTGGAATATTTCTTTCTTCGTAGCAAAAAATTATTATTTCATCTTCTCTCCGTGTTGTAGTATTTTGTAGTATCCTTAAGACACATTAAATTCAGTAATTGCCAATGAACATGCAAAACTACCGAAATTAAAATGTTTTAGGAGACAATTTTCATCTGCAACTTTTGGTAATCGGCAAGTCTGTAATGATATTAATTTGTATTTTAAACTTCCCAACATTCTTTAACATTGCGATTAAATTCTAAAATTACAAATTTATAAATACTGATATATATAATACGAAAATATAATAAACGTAGACCTGGAATATTTATTTCTTCATAGCAAAAATTTATTATTTCTGTAATTAATAATTTAAATGACCGAGCACATGCACTGCGATTAGAATTCGAACTATGTAAATGGGATGCCGAATAAAACATTTTCACTTAACACACCTTGATTCAAAATGAGAAGACACACGACTTCAAACAGCGTAACATTCCCCGCCGTGTACGGCGAGTGCCATCCGTATATTGGACACTAAGCAGAAAAAAAAAACGAAGATTAGGTAAATTTAAATTGGTGAAACATTACTTTATTTCACGATGTTATTTCGATCGATTGCTTAGATTAAAAAATAAATCCATTTTTTCCCTGTGTGTTAAAGTATTAAAATAACAAAACTAAGTGAAAAATATCGTCCTAATTCAAGTATGCCTAAATATTCCCGCCAAAAATTACTCGTAGTTAATATAGAACATGTATGATCCCGATATCTCTTCTTCTCATATCATTGACAGTGTTTATGCACAAGGTGAGCAAGGGGATACTAAGAAACTTGCGGTTTTCTTTGAGCATTAAAACATCCGGTACTAAATATGACAGTATGGCGAATGTTATTTTTGTATTTAACGCTTTAACTGTTTAATGACTCAATTGATTGATACACATTTTAAATTTTATTATGATCTTATGAGGTTACAGAAAATAATATAGGATACCTTTTATACCGAAAATGAACTGTTCCCGAGGAAAAGAAAAATATATAAAATCACATAGCTTTAATGGCAACCGACAGTGTAGGTAAAATTATAAATGCGAATGTGGGTTTGCTTGTTAAGCTTTAACTCCTTAATGACTCAATCGATCGATAAACATTGTATGCCAACTAAACAAAAACTTAACTAGTATTAAATCAAGGGATTCAATACTAGGCGACAAAAAAGAAGGACAAAAAACTTTCTTTTTCTTCAAATTGTATTTGTTGTGTTAGTAACCTTATACCAATTTAATTATTCATAATTAATTATAAAACACGCAGTAGGTATTATACAAATCAAATTGTCTCAAATAAAAAAAAAACAACCTATAAATTTTTGTTATAAAATACATGATTTACAAATGTATTGCATGTATGACATTTAAATAGATTAATATTATATATTAGATTATATTATAGATTAATATTATATATACAAAGGCACAAAGTGTTCACACAAAGGTTTCATTTTCCTAAAGAGCTTTATTTTTTCAGATTTACAAATATTTTTACACAAGTGGTACTACATATTTTAAATGTTGTATTTACATTTTATAATATGAGATTTTTTGTAGAATTTAAATATTTTAAATTATAAATTATTATTTAAATATGGTGAGGTACAGATAGACTACGCAAGTTGTAAGCACATAAAACACTAAAATGTCTTTTTGCATAGATCAACAATGGTTTTGTTCATCCGCAGTGCCGCTGTATTTATGTTTGGTCGCCGTAAAGCATAAAATTCCATCTTCTTATCGTGGCTTGTGTTAGTAACCTTGGACATTGTGGTTTGTACCTTTGCTACTGGATATGCACAGGTAAGCATACAACAATGTTCCGAGGAAACAACAAATCAGGGTTGGCTATTGTTAATCCGCTGACCTGTAGCGATTGTGATAAGAGTTATTTTGAAAAAAAAAATACTTAGTGATGATTTGCAAAAATTACACTTATGAATGTATAACACTACACACTGTACATAATTTATATTTAGTTTATAATTTAGTTCATACAAGATAGTAGCAATGCTTTCCCAATCCCTTCGTCTGTGGCATTTAGCTCATAACTCTAAAAAAATAAGTAAACAAACTACTCTTTCACAAGAGAGACTAAATAGAGCTAATTTTATTTTGTTGACATATTTGTAAAATAGTATCAAGGCATTGTGCAAAAAGCTTTTTTAATATCTACAAAGTTATTGACCTTTGATACTGTTTATAAAATATATATGTTGTTATTTAGCAAACAATACATTTAAATATTATAAAGGCTAGTTGAAAGTAGAAACGATGCAAGGATTTATTTACCAGATATTTCAATGACTTTACTAAACGAATAAATATTTACCAAGAATTAGTAGGCTTCTTTTGAAATAAGGCTGACCTGGACGAACAACCTTCTTGCTGTATTATGTTAGTGATCTTAGAATATTGATGCAACGGTTAGGAAAACTGCTACATTTAAAACATTCCAAGGTACCAACATATCGGCAACTACTCTGAATCGGCATATGTCGTGTATTCTGACAATAATTGTAATTATCAAATAATTTTATTATTACATAAATGATTTAGGTAATAATTTCAAATTGAAAACAAAAAAGTGGTGTCGATATCTCAATACATAGGGTGGTTTTCATACATTGTGAGAACAGCACATATGTTTAAGAGAAAGTTTATAATAATTTCGAATTATTGGTTTTTGTATAGATCAACAATGGTTTTTGTAATCCGCAGTCCCGCTGTGTTTACGTTTGGTCGCCATAAAGCATATATTTGCATCTTCATACCGTGGAGTTGCGTTGTAATTTCGGAACATTATAGTCTGTACTTTTGCTAATACTTACGCAATAGTACAACCAACTAAAATGTTCTGAGGCATCAACGAATCAGGAGTGGATTTATTTAGTACTACCTGTTGCCCGCGACTTCGTCCGCGTGGAATCAAATAAAACATATTAATCACTTCGCAGAATAAAAGTTTATAATCGTATTTTCTATATAATAATATAACCTACCTATTTTCTATATAATAATAAACAAATATGTTTGTACCGCACAAAATAAAACGTAAAACATCAGTATTAAGAAAAAAATAAGAATTAAGAATTTCCAACTGATTTTTTTTTGTGTGTCTGAGTGTTATACTCGTACTAATATTTTAGATGCGAAGTTCGTAAGTATGGATGTATGGATATAAGAATGTTTTCAAAAACTACCAAATAATTTTAATTAAACTTTACAATAATATAGCTATAGTATATTATTGTGTGAAATTTCCAAAATTTAAATCTCAAGTAAGAAGAAAAAAAATCCACTACATGCGAGCTATCCTGGTGTGCGCTGCAAAAACCGTTAACGTTACACATATATAATGTATGAATTTTTAAAATTGCGCGAATTTTTAAATTAACTTTTTGCGCGGAAAACCCTAATAATTTGGCTTAAATCAAAGTAGCCTATTTGAATCCTTGCAATATTACCTATCTTTCAGTAAAAGTCCCATCCAAATCGGTTCAGTCGTTTCGGAGATTACCCGGAATAACTGGACAGACAGACAGACAGACAGACAGACAAAAATTTTAAAAATTGTGTATTTGTTATATGTTCCGTGTATACATCATGTGTATCGGGTAAGGGAATTTAATTTTGATATTACATACAGACACTTCATTTTATTTATCTGTATATAATATATAGATTAGAATTTTTGTTTGCCAGCAAATAAATAATATTGTCTTGTTAATTTTTGTCAGCCGGAAAAATCATAATTCCGTCTTCTTATCGTGGCTTGTGTTAATAACCTTGGACCATGTAGTTTGTACCTTTGCTACTGGATACGCAAAGGTAAAAAAAACTACAACGTTCCGAGGAAAAAACATATCAAGATTTTGGCTTTTGTTAATCCGTTGGCCTGTTATGATTGTAATTAGTATTATTTTGAAAAAAAAAATGACAATATACATGAATTGTAATTGAGAATTAATAACACTACACCCTGTACAGAATTTATGTTAAGATTATTACTCAGTTAGTAAGTTCAGATATGTCTATAGTACATTCAGCATCTACAGGTATCGGTTTTGAACTGCAAATTCTAACTTTTATCACATATCCGTGAAACTGTCACTGAAACGTTCGAATTTGATTTGCAAAATAAAGAATTTTATATATAAAAGTTAGAATTTGAAGTTAAGAACCTATATGTAATTAAACAGGCACATAACCAATAAACATCTTCTGAAATCATGTTGAGCTTGAAAATCTCGATATGGCACTGTTTTGTAACATTGTCACTCAGGAACATTTAATAATATGCCGAAGAAACAACTAATTGGCAAAGGCATCTGTTAATCGGCTATGGATTCTATCAATCGGGACACCAGTATTGCCAATTACAATTTGACAAATAATATGAAGTACAATTGGAAATTTGTAAAAACTGTAACTACAAATATTTAACTACTAATTACAAGAAGTACAATAATAACTGAAATAAAACGGTTGATATTAGTGCAAATATTTAAAACTCGAAACTTTTTTCTATTTAATTCATCAATTCAATAGTTTATAGTTTCGTTTGCCATTTAAAAAAGGGTTATTTATGTGTACTGGTTACGCGATCCCCAGCTGACAAGCTCGGCCTAGGATTAAGATTACGGTTAATATTCTTTTAGGCCAAAATAACCAAAGTAGACCTTTCTCAATTAGTTCCTACATCCATTTTAGGCAACATTTTCCCCTTATAACTCTATTTCTAAACCTATAATTCAGAGTCGCGCGAAAAATTCTCCAGCACCACATCTCATCGGCAAATAACATGTTTGTCCTGCCCAACACATTCTGGCTCCCTACTAGTATGCCTATAGGTTCCACCAACTCTACGGAACATCTCTTCAAAACATACAAAGTCATAGTCAGTTTATACTAGTCAGTTTATACTCTTTACAAAATATATATGTTGTTATTTAGCAAATAAAACATTTAATACATTTAGCTGGGTTTGGCAGGAAAAGCATGCTAGTAGAGTTAATGCCGTTGAGATGTGAAGAAGTATGTTAGGCGTGAATTGAATGATAGGATTAAAAATATCATTATAAGGGACAAGTGTGGATTAAAAGTGGATTTTATTACTAAAATTGAGAAAGGTATGCTTCGGTGGTTCGGGCATGTTGAAAGGATGAATGAAGAGAGCATAACGAAACAAATTTATGTAGCAAAAGTGAGTGGCAGTGTTGGTAGGGGACGCCCTAGGAGAACTTATATCGATCGGATTAGTGGCTTACTAAAACTGTGCTAGTAAGGTGAAACTAGAAACAATATAATATTTATTCACACTGTTTAGATATACTATGCTTATAAATACTTTCATAGAATTGGTTAGCTTATTTTTAAAAAAGTTTGAGCTGGATGTGGAAGTGCCTTTAAGCTGTATTTTGTTAGTGACCATAGAACATTTTAATTGATGCCTTTGCAATGGTTACGCAAAAACTACAACAATTAAAATGTTCTGAGGAAACAACAAATCGGCAACACCTGTGAATAGGCACTAATATGATCTATACGTATTTTAACAATAATTAATTTGAATAATTCAATAATTTTAATATTGCATAATTTATTCAATAATAATTTCAAATGTAACACAAAAGTTCAGTGGTTTTGGTTAGTTCGGGTAATTTGCACAGTTTGCGAGAACAGCACACGTTTATATTGTACTAGCTGTTGCCACGGGCAAGCATTTTTTGCAGTTGGATTTCGCGTATGATGACTTCAGTAAACGTAAACAGTACCGCGTAAAAAAGTTGTTATTATCTTAGTAGGTTTATCACTACAATTTTTGTTTCCGAAACTGTTGTGTATATGTTATAATATTTAAATTTTTTAATATTTCAAAACGATCGCTAACTCATTGTCCTAGGTGTGTCGACAATGAGTTAGAGATCGTTTTGACGACGGCATATAAGTCGTTGTATGTATTATACGTTTTTATGGCCTACGTTGCTCCTATGGTACGGGATCCGAAGTATATTCCCGCGCGTCACATTTACATATTATGGTACCTTGTACCCTGTTAAGTACCCTACACCTGGAATCAGACAACTGTGTAGGGCCACACTCTTAGGGTATTCCAATACATTTGTAGAAGAAAATCGATTATCGGACATACGTGTTTTTGGTGGCGCATTTTAATAACCTGACGATTTGAGCGGGATGTAAAGTGGTGCAGGGATGTGAACTTGTTGTACAAATAAACTGTGGACCCTCTCTCCACTGCTACAAGTAAAAATGTCATATAATCTTTTTTATTTACCATCTTATCTTCAGAATTGAATGGGTCCCCATGACGCTCTAGTATGTACAAGATTAGCATCGTCGGCTTCCGTACTAGTAGGACAACGGGTGAGCGACAACCGCGAAGTGACGCCGCGCGATACTATGCGATATAATTCGACCGATACATAATGCGTGACAGATTATGACCACAAATACATATACGTAGCATTGCCGCGGTTGTCGCTCATCGTCCTAGGCGCAGGTAAAGAACCAAGAAAAAGTTCAGGACATTTCCGATTTGAAACAAATAAAATAAATAAATATGCGCTTACGCTCGTAACCTAGAGTGATAGGCAGAGATCATTAATTTATTCAGTCATCTCTTTACGGCGATAATCACACAAACGTTGGATACTTGTTTTGATCCTTTGCTGTACACACAATCAATGTTCAGTCGCTTCGTTCTGGTGCAACATATATCTTTATAGATATACGTCGCACCTTTGATGGAGAAAGGGATGGAGGCCAGCTGTTTGACTAATAATATAATAATAATACTAAATGGAGGTGAATTTAATAATGTTATTCCTGCACATACTCCTCAGAAGGTAAATAGGTATATTAAATAAATGATTTCGGTCATCTATTTAATAAATGTTATCGTAACTTGGGTTTTATCACGCGCAAAGGCAAGAATATTTTCATTTAACTTGGTAAGATCACATTTAGCTCATGCATCTTCCAATATGAAACCCAATCTATGACATACATGCTGACTAAATAGAAATGATACAGAAGAACACGTTCTATGTTTAAAATTACTGAATGCAGTGAATTCAAATGAAAAATTACTGAATGCAGTGAAAACAAATTACACTATCCTCCTTTATAATTACCAATTACCTTTATTAGTGACTGACCTAATAACCTGTTGTTCGACATCATCATTTTCTAAAAAGCATGGAATGAGAAAGGGAAAAGGATTTGACGGGGGAGGTAAAGAATAGGAAGAAAGAAATATCCGTTTTCCTGTTTATACTCTCCTCAGTACATTAATCGTAGGCAAAGCATTTGCAACTCATTAGGTTGTTGGGCATCGGTAACTTAACTGCTCGCTAGTTTGACACATTGTTCCATACAAAAAAAATATGTGCAGGAATTAGACGCTATTTATACAACATTTATGCGCCGAATAATTCGGTAGCGGAACAACGTAACGATTTATTCTTTCACGATTTATATCATAATCTCACTGTCGTCTTCTGTGAGGTCGTAGTATTTCACCGGCCGAGCCGAAACATTCGTACAACATATGTTGTAGTTGCGGGCTTACCGCTATTAAATAAAGCGCACATAATATATAAAAAAATAAAAATCGTCCAATTTTGATATGAAAGGAGAGCTTTCGATATAAAAAGAGAGATTGAATAACCAAGTAGTTTAGGGTACAAACGGCGAAAAGAAAGTCATGGGTTTGAATCTGCCAATTTCCTTTTAAGTTTAATTTACTAAAAGATGGTAGACAACAATAGTGGAAAGTTTAAAAAGAAAGTAAAATATGTTTGAAATTATAGAGAATGTTAAAAATTTACTTACATTTTCAACAAAAAAGAGCGATATAAGGAGCACCCATAACCGACGAGCATGTATGCGTAGATGTATGAATGTAGAAGAAGCGAGAGAGGTGTGCCAGGATCGCGCCAAATGGATATCCATGATCTCTGCCTACCCCTCTGGGTTACGGGCGTGAGCGCATATGTATTTATTTTCAACAAATGAATATAAAAAACATAATACATCTAATCAACAGTAACGATAACGCAGCAATGTTGCTCCCACGGGAAAGTAAATGAGTCATTGTCTAAGGGAGTAATGTTACCTTATCCTATCGTCACGTTATGCTGACCGAAGCGGTGCACCGCGGCGGTGTGATGTATAGAAACCGCTATCATGATGTTGCTGCGATAAAAGCTTTTGAGAAGCGTCGACGATGATAATAATAAAGCTTGGAGCTTACTGATTAAATAATAAAGACAGTGAGCGAGCAGCGGTGGCTCAGTGGTATAGGACCCGACGTACGTACTGTAAGTCGCGGGTTCGAACCCAGGCAGAGGGCTTTACTTATTGTGATTTATTTCATCACCATATGATATGACATATGGCATGGTTTTGGTGATTCTAAGACAAATTTGAACTCATGTGAACTGCACCAACACGCGCTGTTCTCCCTCTCTGGGAGAGGGAGGTGTGTATCCCTGCAGTGCAACGTTTAGTACGTTGATTGAAAGGCTGATATTATTGAAATTATATTTTTAAATTCGGGCATGTTGAAAGGATGAAGAGAGAAAGAGTAACGAAAGTTGGGCTAGACTCCCATGGTGAACCTATCCGGTCTGTGGTGTAGGACCGGCCGGAAGAGGTAGCTCGACGTGGACTCGATTGAGTCCACCTTGGAGATGAGTCTCCGCAATCGAAATAGCGTCGCGAGAGAAGAGTGCTGGAATTGCGGTGCTCCACTCTCCCTATCCTCTGCGACTAAGCGGGATCGCACCGCAGAAGCAACGGTGGTTGGGCTGCGAGAAGAAAGGGGGACGGTGTCCGCTCACGTTGTTAACCCTGCACTTTGCTGCGTTTTGCCGTCGGAGGTGGGACCTAGGACCAAATCCGCCACTAGGGACTGAAGCCATTGGCTTTTCTGGCCCTGGTAGTAATTGGTGACGAGGTCAAGGGAATCCGTTACCAATCCGGCGCGCCTTTCTAGAGGTGAACTGGGGAGGCTCCCCAGAGTCGAAGCTCCCTAGGTGGCTGGCGCAGGCGGGTGTAATCGACGAGCATGTATGCATGGATGTAGAGGAAGATAGAGGTGTGCCAGGATTGCGCCGAAAGGAAATCCGTTTACTCTGCCTACCCGTCTGGGTTATGGTCGCGAGCGCATAGTTTTTTTTTTATAAAAGTGTACACTTACCCCTGACCGAGCGCTGATCGGCAATGGCGTCTTGTACGTGACTCCTTGCGACACGCACAGCGAGAATTAATCGCTACGGCTAGCGGGCCGACCGCGACTGACAATGTATTCACTGCAAGCGCTTCTTAGAAGCTTGATAATTGTTGTCATCACTAAAAAAAGTTTTACAAATATAACTTTTGTCTACTAACTTAGACTTACTTTTTCAAATATCAATTTGTTATAACAACTTTATAGTTTTATAAACTTCTATATATAATTATCCTCTAATTAAAAAGTCCTTTAATTGTGTAAAATTCAATTTAAGAACGGGTTTTCGGTAACATGAACAACTACTATATATTACCGACACGGTAAATATTAAAAACAACTGAACAATCACAGTATTAAAATGGTAATTACGTAAAACAAACTCTTTTACTTTTAAATCGATTATTACCTTTTTTATTTACTATTTAAAATATGCATATTTATAATCTGTATGAGTAGTTTATAGTGACCATGTTGCCAATATGATAAAAGTGAATATTAACATATCTTGAAACATTCTAAAAACTTTTTAGGGTTTCATAGTACTAGCCTTTTATATTGACCTAACACGATTGCCTTTTAATTCTTTGGATAAGTTATCAATAACTAGTCGTAAATTTTTAGAGCAAAAAATAACCTTTTTGTCAAACGTATGGCACGTCATTATCACATCAGCGATTTGCTCATGCTCGTCCCATGTCCTAAGCCATATGCATCGTTGAGAGTTTGGAAGCCGACTAGTGGATATAATCTTCAAACAGAGTAATAACAAGAAGTCATCTCACGGTCGGTGTCTCTACGTCAACAACAGTTGACAGTAAACATAATACATAAGGGCTTTAGCGCTGGCATGGCTCGAAACTACCTTGTGTCTCTGGGTATAATAATGAAAGAAAAGTGAAAATAAATAAAATAAACTTAAATATACATATTTTCTATCGATCAACTTGCACATGTACGATCAATCAATAGCCAGATGACTTCTGGTGGATGAATAGGGCCAATAGATACGGAACAAAATTGTCAAAAACAAGAAAAAAGTTTAGGTTGATCCGATTGCCACTAAACTTACAGGATCACCAAATATTTCCAAACATAGATTTTTTATTAATTTATATAAAATCGATATAATCTATTTACATTAGACCTGCCTTAATTGTCTGTTGCCTCCAACACTTTTAAAAACTTATTCCGTGTATGTCACCAGTCTTACCGGGGAAAAACATTAACTCTTGCGAGACAACGTCGATCTGAAATTTCATTTTTTTTCATCCGATCTTATGGCCGAATACTGGAACGTCATTTAAATCTGTACTCATTTGATGGCTACTCAAATTTGAGGAATATCATTTCTTTTGGTGTACACAAACGCTACTCAAGACAATTGAGTGTATGCTCATCTAATCAGCCATTTACTCGTTAATAAAAAAAAAATGATGTGAATAATTTATTCAAAACAGACTTAAGAGTTCTCGCGACTACCCTTAAATTTATGGGCTATTTAAATCGATTTGACTGTTCGTTTGACGGAAAAATGGCGTTATTTGACGATAGTACTACATTTCACTAACTATTAAATTTAAGATATGCGCATAATTGACGTTTGAGAATACTAATTTCGAGTTTAAGCGTTATTCAAACATTTAAGACGCTGTTAAACATTTAATTCCCGTTTCATTATTTGGCCGTTAAGATGTTTTAGCTTGAGTCGGTGCTAATCAATACGCATCATACCCAAATAAAATACACTTAGGTCACTATTGAATAGCGGCACAGGTTTTTGACATTAGGCACGCGACGTATTTTATTGAGTGGAATTAGTATTTCAAATTTCAAATACATTTACAGTAATCGTTAATTGTATAAAACTATTCGAAATACATATTATATGTTAAAGAAATGTGAAGGTGTCCTTTTTGTTGCAATTGAATATGTATCAATACTTCTACTGTCAGAACTTTGCATTAAAGCATAAACAACAGAATTTTGGGAACAAGCTGTTTGTTCATAGAATAACACATTTTATTTATATGTAGGTATATACGCAAGAACAAATAATATGAAAAGGATTTATGGATTTGTACCTCATAAATTATAACGTATATAAGGGTATTTTGCGCTTCCCACATTTGAATTAAAAATGTAGAAAGGCTCACGGCTCCAATCAGCTTTACATCGCTTCGCTCCTCATATTGCATTCCCCCCGAAACCGAACGGACAGTTAGTGAAATCTTAATAAATGAAATCTCTTAAATATTAAGAATAAGTGGCTATTTAGTTAAAATGGTTAAAAAATACATTTATGTGTACTTATGGATACACGTAAGATGTTATACTTCTTTAGCTTAACTTAACAATGCTAGAGGCAAGTCAGAGTATAATCGAGAACGGATATTCTGAATGATGTAGTCTTTTGACGTTGTCATATTATTTGCATTAAATTTAAAATTGTTTTTTCGCAAAAAAAAAATAGATATTAATATTTAAATGACAACAATGGGAGTTCGACACATTAGAGTGCTCGTGAAAACAGTTTCGTATAATGTAACATTGTTCGTCGTACTGAGATTGGTCGTCGAAGTCAAGGCAAGGAGCTACTTCACGTGCAAAGCGCACCATTGACTGATGAGCAACGGATAATGAAAATATCGCATTAGCATTTGTACATACAAAAAACGATAAAGAGCGACCGAAAATGGAAGTTAAGCGACTAGATGCATAATGCAATAAAGTGAAGTTGCTGTGCTCGCGCATGGGAAATCCATTACTTTGTTTATTTACACACGAAAAAATAAAATAAATATATATTTTACCAGAAAGCTTTGAATTCAATGTTAACGTATATTTTCATGTTTGTAATTTTTTAAGTTATAAGTTCGTAAATACGTTACTTTCATTCGTATTTTATTAAACTAATTTTAACTAATGTAGGATGTTCATCGGGTCATATAGATTATTTGTTCTTTACTAGGATTGTTTAGGAAAAAAGAAAATTAATAAAAATACCAAAGAAAAAATATAATTTTAACTTCGGAAATTGACAATTGGGGGCGATCTTGGTCAAACTTTCAATTGACTGCTCGCGCGCAGGCTAGTAGTGAATCAAGGGATTCAATATCCCTTGGATTCAATACTAGCCGACAAAAAATAAGGACAAACACTTTCTTTTTCTTTAAATTGTATTTGTTGTGTTAGTAACCTTACACCATTTTAATTATTCATAATTAATTATAAAACACGCAGTAGATCAATACAACCTGTCAATTTTCGTTATAAAATCCATGATTTACAAATGTATTGGAGTATGACATTTAAATAGATTAATGTGTAAAAGGCTCAAAGTGATCTCTACCAATACCTCACAGGTTTTATTTTCCTAAAGAGCTTTATTTTTTCAGAATTTACAAATACTTTTACACAAGTGGTACTACATATTTTAAATTATGTATTTAAATTTTGTAATATGAAATTTTTTGTAGAATTTAAATTTTTTAAATTATTATTTAAATATGGTTATTATTATTATGATATGGATAGAGATTTAACAGTGGTAGAGCCCGCATCTGGCATTTGCTGGAGCATGAATGGCCCGCTCGCCCGGTGAAATACCACGACCTCACAGAAAACAGGCGTGAAGCGAAAGTTATTCCGCGTTTCGTCTTTTTGGAGGGTCGGAGCATTAAGGTCGTTGTCGACGGTGCATGCGGTGTTCCACAGGGCTGTGTACTGTCGCCCACCCTGTTTCTTCTGCATATCAATGACATGCTGCAAATTAGCAACATTCATTGTTATGCAGACGATAGCACGTGTGATGATATACGGCCCGCGCTAACGTTTCTCGGGCTACTGCCGATGAGAACCGGACCAATCTTGTGTCTGAACTGGAGATCCTATTGGGTGAAGTCTCTGATTGGGGTCAACAAAATCTTGTTGACTTCAATCCCATAAAGACACAAGTCTGCGCCATTACCGCTAAAAAACAACTCTTTGTCGTGGATCTTCGTTTTGAGGGCACTCCCCTGGTTGCCACAGCCAGTATCGATATTCTCGACGTTGACTTATCGAGTGACGTTCAGTTTCGCGGTCACTTGGAAGACAAGGCCACTTTCACCCCTAAAAAGCTGGGTGCACTCAGTATAGCGAAGAAGTATTTCCAGCCGGGCCACCGCCCTCAATTGTACAAGGCGCATGTTCGGCCCCACATGGAATACAACTCGCATCTCTGGGCGGCCCACCCCAATACCAGCTTCTTCTATTTGACCGCATACAACGGCGAGCGACTCGAATCGTCAACGACCGAGCCCTTACCGATCGGCTTGATACTTTGGCCTTGGCCTCAGTTCCCTCTGCATTTTTTACCGTATATACCACGGGCAGTGTTCCGAAGAACTGTTTGGAAAGATTCCTGCCGCCGAGTTTCGTCATCGGACGACACGACAGACCGTCAGGACCCACACCACCTGGATGCATGGCATTCCTCCACAGTGCGGTTTTCGCGAAATTTCCTGCCACGCACAGCCGCGCTGTGGAACGGTCTGTCCTCGGCGGTATTTCCAAACCAATACGACTTAGGGTCCTTCAAGAAGCGAGTCTATCTTTTCCTTAAAGGCCGGCAACGCATCTGCAGTTCCTCTGGTGTTGCAGGTGTCCATGGGCGACGTTGATCACCACGGTGTTCCTGCCGCTCGTTTGCCCCCTTCTCTTATAAAAAAAAGAGATGTACGTATGTAAGTTGGAAGAATATAAAACACTAAAATTTATGTTCATCCGCAGTCCCGCTGTGTTTACGATTGGTTGCCGTAAAGCATATATTTGCATATTCTTACCGTGGAGTTACGTTGTTATCTCCGAACATTTTGGGTTGTACTTTTGCTTATAATAACGCAATAGTAGAACAAACTAAAATGTTCCGCGAAAACAACAGATCATCACTTACTTTGGTTAATCAGTAGTGTTAATTATTGTCAGCCGGAAAAAATGTTTAATTCCATCTTCTTACCGTAGATTGTGTTAATAACCTTGGACATTGTGGTTTGCACCTTTGCTACTGGATATGCATAGGTAAGCCTACTACAATTTTCCGAGGAGATAACAGATTGGCTATTGTTAATCCGCTGACCTGTAATTATTATAATGATTGTTATTTTGAAAAAAGTTACTGGTGTTACACAAGAATTACACTTGGGAGTTTATAACACTATTTTAAGTCAATTTTTGATTTATCTAAAATAACTTAACAGTTACAATTATAATTTAAAAATTAAGCTATTAAATAAAAATAGCTGGTATTACTTTGCGGACGATGACCCATAATCGGAGAGAGTGGCAAGCTTTAGCCTTTGCGCAAGACAATCTCTAAAAACTGGTCCAAATAATTTATATAACATTTAATTTTTTGTATTTTGTAGATTGTTTAATACAACCTATTTTTTTGCTCAAAATACAAACTTGAACCAAATAATTTATTTCTTTCATTAATTTTGGAGTATAATCACACCTCACGATAAAATTATAACCGACTATTTCTCTCACTCGCAACTAAGGTCTGCAGAAGACCGATGTTTGTGGCGATCAAAGGTGCAGGCATGCGTATAGGCTAAAACGACGACGATATCAGAATATTTATTTAAATAGCAGCCATTTCTCTGCGATTGCTAAAAGTGTTTATATATTCTAAAGTATGACGATATTTTACCGGTGAGTTTTATATCCTGTGGCAAATTTTATTTTTCATGCGCATCTTATTTCTCTATATTTAATTACCGCCGCTTCTTTGTGACCTAAAGTCTGAAAATGCTCCTGCAACACTTCTACTTTATGATGTTTTTGGGTAGCGGCCAAGTACCCAGTGGCTGGCGTTAGGTTAGTTCCATTGTATTAGTATGAATAATAATAATGATATAAAAGATTCGTCAAAACTGTTCCAATTTCAAATAAAGTGAACTTAAACATTTTCCCTTTCCTTATAATGCGGCTAAAAAGTATTCACTTTAAAAAGTCAAGGGACACCCGGCAGATGTAAAACATTTTAATGAAGTTTCGAATTCCTGATCATTAGAAACTACTAAAATATGTAGTAAACGTAGTTTTATAAATAAAATCGGTATAAATTTTCGTATTACTTTAATCATAATACTAGTTATCGCAGACTTTATGTAGAAAATAGTAGCAGCTCCTACAGAGAAACAACGAAGTGTACAATATGCGCGCGCGCACACACAGAAGGTCGTCGAGAGCGGTGTGCTATAGGCCATCAGAGAGCGTTACGCCATTTGTCTGTCGATTTAATGCCAAGGCACGTCAAAAGAAGTTTCACTTAAAAAAATAGCATACATAAAATAATGCGTGACAGAAAAGAACAATACGAGGGATGTTTGATGAGTACCAGTTTATGGAAAAAACAGTTATTTTTGTATATAAGCATTTTTTTTATATTCACCTTCTCATCTCATCACAATTGTTCCACCGATATTCAAGCTTCAGAATGCCATGCATTATGATTAAAATAGTCCTCGGTGGCGGCAAATAACCATGTTTTGCCGTGGGGAAACAAAAATATATCACATGGAGCCAAATCTGGAGAATGAGGATACTTTTTAACAATAATTTAAAAGTAAAGTTCACATTTTCACTGAATCGCTGTGAAATGAGAAAAAAAAGAAAAGAATGATGTTTTTTCTTAATTTTGCCACCTGTTAAAAATAACTAAAATCGGTCGTATACATATTTTCGGCCAGTGATATTAATATATTTAGGAAATGGGTCCTTATCAAACTGAATCTGAAGCCCACGTATACAGAAGTATAGTAACTTCGAAAACTTTTATATGCCCGATTGAGCTCTTGCAACAGCTTGATTAGGCAAATAAAAGTATTCGCAGAAACACTTCTCTGCTGCAACATTGTCGAACTGCAAAGATTATTACTCTGGCATTTGCAATATTTATTTATCTTAAAAGTATTACATTTTGTCTTTGTTAGAAGAATTGTGTTTCCACTCTCAAAACTTTTCAGTTTGTGTCTAACCTACATAGCTTTAAAGCCCCAAACTCGGACAATATGCAGACCTGCAATAATACTCATTAGAATGAAGTGTACAACAAATTAAAATTAATACATAACATTAATTTTAATAAAAAAATATATATGTATAAATCTTCAAAAACATTCAAATTTTCGGCAGTTTTCACTAAACGTTGGCGAGTTTAGTGATAACAGATAAAATATAAATCAATAGCTACGTTAAAGGAAGATCATGATGATGTTTCAGTAAGTCATAGACACTTTTAAATATCACGTCCAACTTCGTGTACAGCTGGACAAGATAAATAAAAGTCTCGTCAATACCAATAATTTCTTCTTAAACAACCACGTTTTGGAACATCTATACTGAAGAATATTTAATTATTTATATTATTTTACGATCCAGAAGTATTGTGTTAGCGTCCATGAATTATTTTTATTTGTGTCTTAGCTAATGGATAACCTATGAATCACAAATAAAAAAAAAACATTGACCCAACGACGAGACAGTAGTTGGTCAGACACGCAGCTTACAATCCGTAATGAGATCTGTAATGATTCTTATAAATATAATTAAAAGTATGTAATACTTAAACTAAAAAAAAATATTGCATGAAATTGAATAGTTAGTCATAGCAGATGTCAAAAATTATTTTTAATTAATTTCATTCATATCATCATATCATTTTATCCTTACCTGGATTTGCCATTATATAAGATTAAGAATAACGCTAGTTGTTAACATTTAAATAACAAAGGACTTTATGTAATGGAACTATGAATTATTTATTACTTATAAGAATATACTTATGAGCATTAAACTACTGAGATTGAATGACATGAATGTCATATTATCCTTTTTACGTATAAACATTTATTTATAGGAGACAAGCAGAAAAAAATATAAATAAAATATATTACTGTAATAATTTACAAAAACTGAGAACAACTTAAAAAACTATACACAAAACAGAAAGAAAGAGATTTCATATTTCATAGAACGAAATTAGGAAGAATAAAATGAACACTTTAAAAAGAATACGAGACTGTTATACATAAATAAATTCATAAAAAAATTGTACGCCGATGACCAGGTCGTGTTTGCGTCATCGGAGGAGGACCTACAGTTATGCTGAATGTATTGAATGATTCATTAGAAGGTAAAGGTATGAAGATGAATGTAGATAAGACGAAAGTAATGGTGTTTGAAAGAGATCAAAGTAAGACACTACTATAATAAACGTTAACGGTAAAAAAGTGGAACAGGCAAAAGAGTTCGTGTATTTGGGATGTATGTTTAGTAGAGAGTAGGTAGGCATGTTAAAGATTTTAAACGACGAGTGAATGCGGGAAATAAAATGAATGGGGCTATAGGTACAGTAGTGAGGAGTCAGAATGTGTCTATGACGGCTCCTCTGGCAATACACAATGCTGTACTCTAGTACTACCCCACTTGGGATCTACCCCACTTTAATGTATGGAAGTGAAAGCTAGGTTTAGCAGGAAAAGCATGCTAGTAGAGTTAATGCCGTTGAGATGCGATCCTTAAGAAGTATGTTAGGCTTGACGTTGAATAATAGGATTAAAAATAGCGTTATAAGGGAAAAGTGTGGCTTAAAAGTGGATGTTGTGACTAGAATTGAGAAAGGTTCGGGATGTTGAAAGGATGAATGAAGAGAGAATAACGAAACAAATTTATGTTGCAAAACAACAGGACCACTTATATCGATCAGATTAGCGGTTTACTAAAAAAAGGCCGATATAAGGAGCACCCATAACTAACGAGCATGTATGCGTAGATGTATGAATGTAAAAGAAGAGAGAGAGGTGTGCCAGGATCGTGCCAAATGGAAATCCGTGGTCTCTGCCTACCCCTCTAGGTTACGGGCGTGAGCGCATATTTATTTATTTATGTAATTAAAAACCGTATTTAATTAAAAATATCACCCGTTCCCGAGAATAGCTCGCTTTAATATAAAAAGATTAAATTTAAGCTATGGGGTACATAGGAAACATTGCATAAGCAGTTTGACTCTTAAAGTTAAATTTAATCATCTACAAACCAATGAATCCTGGCAAGATTTTTGATATTAGCGTTCGGCTGCAGATCACGGTAGTCCAATTATCTGGAATTAAAAATTACTTTTATTGTACAAAAGAACCTTCGTTAAGTTACCGTTTAATTATATCCAAGGGTTAAATAAATCTCTATTGATATATAAAAGAAAAAACTTACTGACTGATATATTAATACAGCTCAAACTACGGGGCCATAAAAAGGATTTTTCTAAATTATTGACAAAAGGTCTAAAACAGGTGATGAAATTTTATGGAGTTAATGACGCGGTGGGTGAAGCCACGGGGGACAGCTAAAACCCACCTATAATTTAGAATATTCAAGGGATTGGTATATCAATCGATTTGTATTAAATAGTTGTACCCATATTATATGAAGAAATAAGATCGTTCGACTAAAGAACGCGGAAAGCAAACCTTATCTTTTACTACACAGATTAAGTTGAATAAAGAAATACTAAATAATACCAGGAACTTTTGAGAAACACATCAACTTAAATACGAATGTTACCAAAATAATATTTTCTCGACAAACATGGACCTAACGTGCGTCCGGATCCGACGAATGCGCCGCGCCAGATCTGGACGTATCCTAAAATCGCTATTATTAAATCACCAATTTTACAAAAGGACAAAAGATATCTATATTTACAATAAATCTATAGAAGTGAAAATTCTGTACATTGAAAATATGAAAAAAATAAATGGCAATGGCAATATGGCAGAAAACATTATGGTAGACGTTCAATCCGATTTAAATATTATAAGTGAATGGTTCAAGCATAATCTATTAACTATTAATACACTAAAAACCTATGCCTACGCCTAAACTATTAATACACTAAAAGCTACGTTATATTTGCTGCAAAAAAATAAAAAAATAACATTACTCTCATGTTAAATGGTCAGCTTATAGAAAGAAAAGCTCAAGAAAAGTACCTCGGCCTAATACTTGATAATCGTCTTAATTGGAAGCTTCAGTTAGAAAAAATTAATTCAAAGCTAATCTCACTCTCGGGATCACTGCGCAGTATAACTAAATGCTTACCTAAAACTGTAAAGTACATAATATATTATTCATTGGTCAGGTCACACATTGATTATTTAATAGAGGTATGGGGAACTGCATGTAAAACATATATCAAAAAATTAAAAAGAACACAAAACAAGTTAATAAAAACCTTATTTAATTATAATTTAAATTATATACAAAGAAAAAAAAAACTAGTATTCTAAAAAAAATGTAAAAACAAATTTAAAAAAATCAAAATAGTTCAACGTAGAAAGAACAGATAAGTAACATATAGTCAAAAAATAAAATGCATTGATTAATTAAATAAAAATCTATGGAACAAGGTAAATTTAATCAAATGCTAATAAATAAATAACTATGCCACATCTAGTGATGCTCGCTGCGGTGATTCAGTATACCGTGTTGAATGTTATTAATCGTAGCAACATAGACTAGTATTTTGTGTTTATTGTACGATTACCCACTTATTTTTTTATGTATTTTTTTAATATAATTGTTAAACAAACGCCATGCTAATTTTTGTATACTCAATAGCTTTAAGTTTCCATAAGTAAGCGAATAATTGTATTCTTATTAAGGAAATAAAGATTTCTAAACCTTAAACATTACTAGACCGACACTGAACCCAAAAATGTGATTAATTTTATTTTGTCTGTCTGTTTGTTCGGGTATCACGTAAATACTACCGGCTCTATTACGATGAAACTCGGTATAATTATTCTTTAACATCCTGGGTACCATACCGGGTACATACTTTTTATCCCGGAAAAGTATATACAATAATAAACAAACTTAATTTAGCGGTTCGATCTCTAGACCTGATTATTGTACCAACCGCAAATAATAAGTTTGTCGTAGGTTTCGTCACCTGCAGTGGAGTTCGCTAAGTTATGCTGCAAATGTAGTGCCGAAAGTTGAATTTGGCTTGCACCCTTCGCAGCACACGCGTGGTGGCCGCACGCCACGGATATAAGATAATAAAAAAATACACGCTACCGTATATAAGGACGGAGTTAGAGGACGCGCGCATCAATCATACATTTTTGAACTTTGATTTGAACGGACGTGTCGAACGGCGATCGTTGTTCTTATTAACATTCTATAAATTAAATCAGCACAATACTTGGTTATGTAAAAGTCTATTTTAACTCGTAATGATCAAGCATATGCAATAAATAATGAAATAATGTCGCTTATTCAAGGAGAAAGTCGAGAGTATATCTCTATCAATAGAATGATGGATCAAGAAGAATCCACTAATTATCCGATAGAATTTTTGAATTCATTAAATGGATTCCTGGACTTCGCTAACATACAATTAATGTTCCTTTAATTCTTCTTCGTAATTTAAATACTCCTAAATTGTGCAATGTTACTCGATTAAAGGTCATAAATTTACAACCTAACGTAATTGAGGCAGAACCGGTTGTGGTGCCGGGGAAAGTGTTTTGATTTGATATTTCAGTTTAAGAGAGTACAGTTTCCAGTAGCTTTATGTTACGCCATGCCAATAAATAAGGCACAAGGTCAGACTTTGTTTTTCACATGGTCAGCTTTACGTCGCTGTTTCCCGTGTGAACAGTCCAAGGAGCCTTTATGTTTATAATCCGGACGGGCTCACTGACAATGTCGTGCATGTATGCTGAAGCTCTCAATTGATGTCGTACGGTGACTATCTATCGTTACCATTATCTTTGTGAGCATTCGTTGCAATGAGAGTCAGCCCCGCTATCGGTTATCTTGCTAAACAGGTACCAAAGTAGAAATCTACTACAAAAAATTACAGAACGCGAGCGATGCCGCGAACAAAGATATCATATACTATTAATACCGGAATGCTCGATAGATAACGTTCTACCAAATAGCGCTTTACACAAATAACCTTATTGATAAGTTTCGTCATCCACGCGAACGAAGTCGCGGGCACAGCTAGTAACAAAATAAATTGACAATAAGCTCTATACTTACATTTTAACCTATGCGGGAATGTTGTTGTCTTGTTGTTTAAGTTTTCGGCTGGAGTTAGTCCTGGAAATATATTGAAATGGTTTTAACTACTATTCTAGAAAATAATAATATATTTTTGGTATAAATATTAATTAATAAATTAAATAAATTTAATGTTCGTTTGCTCAAAACCGCAAACCTTTTAAAGTTCTTTTCTTCTATCCCGAAAAGTAAGTGTATTTAATATCTTGACCATAACAAGTTTTTGATACATATAACGCGGAATGAAAGTACAAATTGTGGCTTTTGCTGTTACCTGCCTTGCGTTACTATACAAGAAATAATCCGTCTAAGCATATTACTTTACAAAAAAGACCAAAACTAAACATGCTATCAACAAAAAGTTCACTGTAAGTAATTTAAATGATAACCTGGTGAAATTAAATGGCTGTTTGACGGTGGTCCCCCCGTGCGGGCGCCATGTGAATAATTATATTCCGAACTGATCTGGACAAATTGAATATTTATACTTAGGTTATAATGTTTCGTCATTTGGTGTCAGATATCGGGCAAAGATTTTAGTAATTCGATGCAATAATAAATGTCGAATGAAAACAAAGGCAATTGTTGTTGCGCAATTTTCTTCATTGTGCTATCATTAATATAATCTACCTAATAATGAGCTCAAGCTAAGTTGGAATGGTTCTGTGAATACTGTTACTCATCAATGCCTATCTTCACATGCTATTCTACGTTTTTAACTTGTCCTGCTACTGCTGAACAACGCTTGTGCTTAAAAAGGTTTGGTAGCTTCCGTCTAAAGCAAACATATTTTATGGTTTATTCATGGAAGTTGTAATATATGCGAAAGTCTTACTCAGGATTGTGACACGTGGTGAGGTAATTCTGTCCCATTCCGAGCGTGAGTCTGGTTGATTGCTTCTTCGTAGAGTTATCGAGTCACTTGATAATTATACCTGAAATTATTACAGATAAATGGAAACATTTATGAATTAATCAACGTGAACGATTACAAAATATCCATACCTGTGTTCTGAAGTAGGATTCCAGGTTGTAGGTACAACCGAACTGGACGGACGATAAAAATGTACTGCTTACGATTACACCTTGTAAGCATGGACAATCGCTTATCGTGGCTATAGTAAAGCTGACAATGCGCACTTTGATGCACGGTAGTATACTTGCACATAAATACATTTAAGCACCTACAAACTAAAGAACAAATATAGGTTTCATTAATTTGTAAATAAAGAATTATTATTCAATGATTTCTTATTTCGTGATGGACGTACCCTGCTATGCCATTACAACTGTTTGTAGTTTTAGGAGTACTGAAATCAATAATTAATAGCAAGTTAGTATTTTTTAAACTGGTTGGCCGATTATTATAAATCCCAAATATATTCTGTGGCATGTTATAACCAAAGAGGAAGCCTAAATATATAATCATACAATCGTATGGACATACATAGTGTAACCATTCTCTTTTCTCATAGAGAAAATTAGAATTATATTAATGAAATGGACTTGGAAACATAAATGTCTTAAAACACCAGTTTTCGACCAGGAGACATTTATGTTTTCGTTCGTTGTCATTTATGTTTTCCAAGATAGTTTTCTTTTTATTTCTATCAGGCCATTGATAAATTTGTATGAGATCGTCTAGTTGTAGGACTTTGTTCTACTTTGTGAGTTGTAATAACAAGCTCTTTTAGGAATTATAGAGGAAGAAAGATTCACCAACTTCTTGAAGCCTTAGGAAGCTAATTATTAAAGTGTTTAACGTTTATATAAATTTGCCAAAATAATACGTTAAATTTCTAGATCAATTGCAGTTCCAACATATTTCAATAATATTTACTTGTAAAGGGTTTACATGTTTTATTCTCAAATACCCGATACAAACCTAATCGCAACATATATTTCTGTTTTAAAAAATATATGAAGGTACACAGCTCCAGCGCAAATCCCCGCTGTGTACGGTGAGTGCCGTCCAGCCGTTGCACTCCCCCCGAAAACAGATAACAGATCGGCCACCGTATGTCGTAGATAAACTGGTAAACCAGCATGAGAGCGGTCAGCTCATTATTGGTGAACAAACACACACAGTCAAGTGTATAATAAGGCGTCGCCACCAAGACATAGTCAGCACAGGTTTCGACCTGCAAAGCATATTGGGAGTTCAAAACTTGCCTCAGGGGATGGTTAATTCCCTCGTTGTGCGGTATCAGCGTAAGCCTTGAGAGCTCACTCCAGCTACTATCATCGCAAGAGGAAAATGCACAGGTTCCACCAACTAATGCCAGGGCAGTATCGGCCACATTAATATTTTTTATTATATTTCTCGTACTTCATATGAAGTAATATAACACAACACAATTATATAATTGTTATGTTATACACCAACTCTTCGCAAAATGCGAGTCTCGATCAAATTTGTATCACCCACCAATAAATCGCCTTCATTCATAAATATGGGTACTTTACAGGCCACTTAATTCGTTTGTAAAACATGGGGGTCAGACAGTTTGCAATCCCGCATAGAGGGACCCGACTTGGGTAAATCTAATTAAGACAAGCGTCATATTACAATAGAGTATACCATAGCAAACGACAATATCTTATCCTCCACCGATCCGAATAATACGAATGGCTAATATAGCGACGAACCACTTATATACCGTCACAGGAAGACTCGTTGATCCCATCAATGATCCATCAGAAGATGTGCCAAAGACAAACATAAGCAGCATATCAGACGTAGTAATGTCGAATTGTAACTCTACACACTCCACGCAAGGCGATAAACATAATACTCTAGGCATAGACGCTTCAGAGCAGAAATTTGCAATCAACATCCCAAAACCATCAATGACGCATTATGAATCACAATAAACATCCGTGCAATGTTTTTGTTTTGAGCACGTATAATCGCGCTTGCGAGACATACTTGCGAACCAACAAGAAATCACTCAGACAACAAGTATCCGCGACCTCTAATCTCATCCATATAAACGGAGTCAATGTCGGTGCAAAAATTAGTTGGCAATAGTATAAACTTGACGACACTTAGGCTTGCCTTTATGATAATAAAGGCAAGTCTCTAAGACACCAAGTACCCATTATCAAAAAGCCGAAGCTCTAAGACATGGCTGAGCACGCTTAATACACCTAAGTGCAAAAACACACTCTTCCCAAACCAAAGCGTAATTTGTGAACAACTCACCAACTACACCTCAGCCGGTATAAGTTTATAGATATTTATTCATCGTGAGAACATACCAAAGCAGTTTCCATTATAATATCACAAAGCAACATTTTACGGCCCAGACCGATAGCTGCTAAATCCAGCAACTAGGCCCCTAGATTACCTTAGGGACCTAGAATTTTTATTTTTTAGCTCAAGATCACTCGGATTGCGAGCCTTGTATTCGATGAAGCTGTAAGAACCGTCAATGAGGTTACCAGCAACTATTTCTCCGAAAATACATACAACATTTTACGGACATTAGATATAAAGTATACCAATTGTATACGACACGAATTCCAAAACTTTTACCAAATCGCAATAGGCATTATTCATGTTATATATTTTGCTCCCAAACATATCTACCATTATGATGAATAAATTATGTCAAAAAGTTCAACGTACAACGCATACGTCGGCCTAATACATCTAAAGGCCTGGGTACGATTATTTACTTTCGTATTTTTAAATTATTTTATTATATACGTTCATTATAAGTGTATGCAACCCTTTACCCTATTTTTGAATTTAATCTCAATAAAAATATATAATGCACGGACATACTTTTATGGACTTATATGGGATGAATATTTATGGGAGGAATATTTTCAATAAATACGAGAACACTTGTAATTCTTATGACCCTATTTTCCTTGTCTTCATTCTATATCAATATTAATTAATATTTATTTATATTACTTATAAATGTTTTATAAGTCTTCTTTAATCACGAATTACGTCTTCTTTTGACTAAATTATGCTCCTTTATACTATGATTTAAATCTTAATATTTTGTAATAATATTCTAATATGTTATTCATATAACTTTAAGTAGCATGTTTTCATATTATTAAATATTATATTTTAATGATTTAATAATGTTAGTTACAATAGGTCTATAACGATTGTGTCAAGTGGGTAAGATGATTTTGTTTAAATTAAACGGCATGGCGGGTCAAACTGCGAGTTAAATCTAGTTCATATTTTAATAACCTAAAGTTGTTAAAAATAAATGAAAATACAACCAAAATATTTCTTATAAATTGGTTGCCATGACTCACAGGGCCATAATTATTTACTGTTAAAAAGTTATGAGATTAAGTAGAGCCAAACATATTAAATTAATAAAATTAAAATAAATAATTATTCTTTTAAATTAATTAGATTAAGAAAACTCCTCCACATAATTGTCAGATTATTGGTCAGCATGTCTTGTACATTAAACTGAACCATCTGTGTGCAAATCTGAAGTCTTTCAAAATGGCATTTTTTTGCATTTCCAAAAAGCTTGCGTCACGTCCAGACCTGCTCAAAATAACGTATCCTATGGCCATACCCACCATTCAAATAGTCAAATTATTCACTTCCATTATCAGGGACAAAGGGTGTTGTGCAAAATAAATATCTGACGTGCTCGAGTTTGTACACATGACGATTTTTCTATACATTATTGAAAGGCTGTGGACCCCACCGCTTAAAGTGAAGATGTCATATAAGCTTTTTTTCTTTTTACCATCTAATCCTCAAAATCCGGTCGACATGACATGTTAGCTTCCCTGCTCCGTTCACGTTCAGCTAGAATAATCTTCCATTCTAGCTGAACCTGAACGTAATAACGCAAGCAAAACATCAGTTCTCAATTTCACTTCGACACTGTATAAACTGTCAATAAATGACACGTAATTTTTTTAATGTTTAGTTCGTTTTGTTTAGAATTAATAATATGCCTTGTCCGGTTATACACTGACGAAAATCCCAATCTGACGGTGACAAATACACAACACATATTTATGAGTTGTCTGTATATTTTTATACACTGCGTATAATTTAACGTTATACGTTATAAAAACAAACATTCAAAAGCTAAGTTCAGTAATCGCTACCTGTATTACAAATACGACAACATGAAAATACAAGATTACCTACCACGATAATATTTATTGGTTGAAAGTAACAAGAGAGTAAAAAATGGCGGTGCAGAATTCAGCTTATCAAAATCCTTCTTTATTAACACTACTAATTGAATCTCGACGAGAGCTGTACTCGGATGGGAAAGTATATCTCTGTGGTACAAGAAAACAAACTTCTCATCAGCTTCTGTATTAATATCGATTACAGTATAAAGTAGTCGTTTCGGAACACATTTAACAACTAACCTTAAATATTTTTTATTAGTTTTTTTTACCAACGTATGGTAAAATAAAATTTTCATTAATTGCGATGTTTTATATAAAGTATAAAGATTTATTTTTTATAACAAAAACGAATTTATAAAAATACAAATCAATTTAATTTTGCGTATTGAGGATGTATGTATCTAAGATTTTTAACGACAAGTGAATGCGGGAAATAAAATGAGTGGGGCTATAAGTATATAGTGAGGAGTCAGCATGTGTGTGAAGGCTGAAGAGAGCTGGGTTTGGAAGGAAATGCATCTTATGTTAAATATGTTAGGCGTGACGTTGAATAATAGGTTTTTTTTTGTGACTGACTTGTCACTGTTGGCCTAGAGGAGGCTTTTACAGATTCACCGGGTTTGAGGAGGCAGAGCGCAGAAGACGCTTAGCCTAATCCTCTTTGCTGTAACGAAGCTCGAGGGCTCCCTCGGGAGCCTCGGCTCGGGCCGTTACTTTAGAGTTACCGGATTGGGAGGCCGCTTCAGCGGGTGCTCCATGGAGTGACTGGGCTCAAGGGACCCCGAGAGGGGACCTCACCTAGGGCTGGGCGTGACGTTGAATAATAAGATTAAAAATAGCGTTGTAAGGGAAAAGTGGGTCTTAAAAGTGGCTGTTGTGACCAGAATTGAGATAGATGAGAATAGTTAGAATTAACGAAATAAAATTTATGTTGCAAAAGTGAGTGGCAGTGTTGGCGGGGGACGTCCAATGAGAACTTATATCGATTAGATTAGTGACATACACATAGTGACATTAAGATGGGCGAAGTAAGGAGTACCCGTAACCGATAAGCATGTTTGCATAGATACGAATGTAGAAAAAGCGAAACAGGTTTGCTAGGCTCGCGCCAAATGAAAATGCATAATCCCCCATACCCCTCTGGGTTACGGGCGTAAGCACATATTTATTACATTCATTTTCATCATTACTTTCATTAATTTTAATTTCTGACGTATATTCCTGTGACTGACAATTTTTTCATCATATCTTTATTAACAATAATGATTTCACAATAAAAACATCAACATAAATCGCTACGCGAACGCTCGGTCACGCGAATACAGAGCTTTTTTCTCTATTATAAAAGTGTCCAACGCTCCTAATTTTTACTTTAACTAGTAACCATTTTAACCATTGAAGGGAAATAGTCGGACCAACTTCATCCATTTGTCACAAAGCATCTTAGATGACAAATAGTTTTTTCTCAAGTGATACCGTTGATACAAGCTTATTGAGATTCAACCCTAAGCTTCCGATGATAACACAAACCACTGAACTATCGCTATTTGATTCTTACCATCTCAATTCAAGTATTTATGCGACTACATTTCATTCAAAAAGTTAAAAAAAGTTTAATAAAACCACGAGCTTAGATTTTGCTTAATTTATTGATAACAAATTTCTTAACACAATATTGGGGTTGTAACGGAACATCGCCTCCGTAAATTTGTAATGAAGCTTTAATAACTCGTGTTTAATACATACAATGCGCAATGGTGACGGTTATGCTTGTTCGTTAGCATAGGGTAGGGGAGGACTGTTGATGAAATGATTTTTGCCTTTTTTAAATTTCGATTACCGGTAAAGATTATAAAAAGTACCTAGATAGTTTCAATAAAGACTTCGTGAATATGAATTAATCTGTTTTTTACATAAACTTGCAAAGCCCTTTACGTCAGCATATCTGCTTCCACTAAGAAGGCCTCCGTTACAACCCTACACAATATCACAAGTTCCCGATTTAGCAAGGCTGCTTATATAGTGCTTAGTCACTGACCACTCCTCTAAGTTTGTGATTTCCTAGTTTCTCCTTTTTCCAGCAACGGCCGCCATCTTGTTTGCCCGTTGAAATATTAGTTGCCTCGAATTCCCTTATATATCGAGCTTAGCTGAGCTAGTAATATAGCTCTTTAATTTGCTCAACTCTCTACATAACGGATCCCGCGACAACAATACAATATTTTAAAATAACGCCTCCCCGAAGCTCTTACATCACTACATTTACTATAATAAACGTAACAGTTATGAATTGTCACATCTCTATACAATCAATAAATGTTGAAAAAAATACAATACTTCTGTGCGGATGTAAAGATCTTAAGTATATACGCAAATATTTGAAATATACAAGATAGTACCCATAGTACAAGATCCAGCTTAAGGGCGTCCATAACATTACAAACTTTACGTGAGGCGATTAGGAGGTCCAGGTCAAGGCGGATCTCACCAAATATCACGTGGAGGAGTAAGGGGGTAGCGGGAAATATATTTACTTTTACTACTATTTAATATTATATTAAATCACGTTTCGGTAAAATTTGTGTAAAAATGTGAAAAAACCAGATTTATTTAAAATTATACATGTATCCAGATTAAAATGTACTGAACAAAATTAAAATGAATCTGACACAATTCATTTATTTTATATTAAAATCCAAGAATAATATGTAAAGTTATGTTGTATTGATATTGATTCCTTATTGGTTGATGAATTATGTCTCATAGTTTAAACTGCTTTGCTCCGTTTGCTTAAATCCGATTCCGTGGCACGCTTTCATTAGCGTGCGGTATGATCTCTATTGTCCAAGATTACGTGATGATTTCAACAAGAGATGCTGCAATACATGCGCAAATGAGCAGAACATCAACGTGCATTCCATAAAACACTAGCTCTGCAAGCGCGCAAAGAAAGACCTTCAATTGTCTCAAGAAGAGCTACTCAGTTTCTGTGCGTAATTAGCAGCAAGTCAAATCGAAGTTGAAAGAATATATGATTTTACTGAAAATCAATTGGATATTTTGATAGGTACCAACAGTCGCTCGTGATACAGTGTACATGTCTCCATGGACTGAATTATATCTAGTGAATGTTCCCTTACTATTTATTTATACTTATATAGTTTTAACAGCTTTTATATCAGTATTATTTATTATTATATTTATTATCACTGTGATTTTAGATTACGATTTGAAAGATCACAAATACCAGTCTATACTTTTTTAATAAAAATAATAAAGCAATGGTGTATTTTTTAATTTTTTAACTTTGAAAGATCTCACGATCGAGACAAATCTCGCCAGGGAGGAGTGAGAAACAAAAAATCCTCAAAAACGCCTCACGTAATCAATGGATGCCCCTAAGGGATTTATATTATATAATTTGTTATTTATAATGTATGATCATAAATTATATGTTAGATATTATATACAGGATCGCACCAAATGAAAGTCCGTGATTTCTGCCTACCCCTCTGGGTTACAGGCACTAGCACATATTTATAACAGACGAAACTATGTATATCACCAAATAGTTAGTTAAAGTTTATATTATTTCAGTGTTGCCCCAGATTCAGCTCGGCAACCTACTTGTAATTTATCAATGTACAGATCATACATATAATCTAAAATCATCTAACATACAGTCTAGGTCCTTATCAACTAACATATGAGATTAGACCAGATAGACTCGGGTCAGTACAATAATACTTATAACAACTTTTATTTAATTAGTATTAAGATTTATATTTAGAGTTATAGAAATAGAGTAAGCAAGTAGCAATAGATTAATGAATAACATAGATATATACATAAACCACACAATATTATCTCATTTTTACATTAAGCTCCAAATAAAATTTATTATATATAAAATATAAAATTATTTCTTACACAATGTATTACAATTTAAGGCTAGAGTTACATTGCTACATAATACCTACAGTATAGTTATATTGAACATTTTTGAAAAAAAGATCTAAAACACAGGTAGTCATAAAGACAGCACAAAACTCAAAACAGGTGGAAAGGCGCGACGGTAGTTCAAAATATATAAATAAACAGTAAAAATAAACCTTTGTATCTTAGCAATAAATTAAATAATATCGTTTAACGCGGCTAAACAAGTTTTCACTTGAAAAATAGTAAAATATAATTTGATGTTTTCTTATTGAAGCTAAACTGGAGAAGTCCGATGGCTTTGTACGCTCAATTGATTAACGACGGTTAGCTTCTATCGGCGTAAAATTATCGATACAAGTTTTCTCTCTATGTTTTTCTCTGAAAAATTTCAGATGAAAATATGTTTTATGTGAATGTTTTCGGCAGTGAAAATTCATGGTAACAGTATTTACACAAACATTTACGCTATTTCATTAAAAGTTCTCGCATTTTACAATACAATACAAAATTCATAAAATACTTATGTTGAAAAAACATTTCTTGTTTAGAATACGTTTAAAAAGTCTACAAAGAAGTGATTTTTAATTACAACACACGAAGTTCGGATTCTTATATAGTAGCTATCTGAAAAAATGTAGTTTATAGTAAAGCCTGCAGCAAAGATCGTTAATTTGTCAATAATTACACAATTACTGGACTTAGATTTAATGATGCTAAAGCCGACAAGTTTAAGAAGAAAGCGAGATCTTAAATTCACAAAAAAATATTTTGTGGACAAAAAACATTTTTTTTTTTATGGGATAAAGTGGCAAACGTGCGAGCGGATCACCTGGTGTTAAGTGAACGCTACCCATAGACATCCGCAACAAGCAAATTTGTTGCAGATGCGTTGCCTACCTTTAATGGACAGGGGAGGGCATAAACAGGAATAAGGATATTTCCTTTTCCCCGTTAACCCCTCCCCGTCCAATCCTCTTCCCGTTCCCATCCTATCCTGATGAGGAAAGGTTAGGAAGGGGTAGAGGACTGAAATTAGGCCTCCGGCACCTCACTCATACGAAACGCAGAATACTTCTACTTCACGCCTGTTTTCTGTGAGGTCGTGGTATTTCACCGGTCGAGCCGGCCCATTCGTGCAACAGATGTTGTTGCGGGCTCTACCACTGTAACACATAAGCTACATTCCATACACAAATTTATCCCTATTTCCCTTGGTCACGGCAAAACTTTTGAATGGCTAGACCGATTTAGCTAATTATTTTTTTTTGTGTCTAGAGAAGGTTCGTATTAAAGAAAAAAAATAGAAAGTTACGCGAAAAATTATAAAATATAGGAAAACTAAACGACGATATTAACTTTACTAATGTAGATAATAAAGCTTAGCGCTTTTGAAATAACTGTCAGCCGTTTGACCGTTGGCGAATTTGATAGAATGCGCGCTGCAAATATTTTTTTTTATGGGATAAGCTGGCAAACGTGCGAGCGGATCACCTAATGTTAAGTGAACGCTACCCATAGACATCCGCAACAAGCAAATGTGTTGCAGATGCATTGCCTACCGTTAATACACAGAGGAGGGCATAAACAGGGCTAAGTATATTTCGTTTTCCCCGGGGAGGGGCCCCGTCCAATCGTCTTACTGTTCCCTTCCTATCCTGATGAGGAAAGTGTGGGAAGGGAAACAGGACTGAAATTAGGCCTTCGCCACCTCACTCACCAGACGAAACGCAGAATACTTCTACTTCACGCCTGTTTTCTGTGAGGTCGTGGTATTTCACCGATCGAGCCGGCCCATTCGTGCAACAGATGTTGTTGTTGCGGGCTCTACCACTGTTAAATATCGTTTAAAGGGGATGCATCGGTGGGAAACTTTACTAATATTATAAGTATAAAGTTTGGATGATTGGTGTTATCTCCGGTACTACGGATCCGATTTTGAAAATTATTTCACAGTTAGAAAGGTGTATTGTCCACAATAGCACGGGAGCCGACGATGCTAAACTTATACATCCTCGAGCGTCGAGGCAAAAAGAAAAAAAATACTGAACATTTTTACTTTAGGAGGTGGGGAAATGGTTTACAGCTT
>JWHW01026711.1:74517-118520 GCA_000931545.1 Papilio glaucus
AAATCCATGATCTCTGCCTACCCCTCTGGGTTACGGGCGTGAGCGCATATTTTTATTTATTTTTAATAATCTAAAGGATTGAATGGGGTTTATGGCCATAAGAAACGTTTAAAAATGGGAAAAAAGATCGAACAAGTCTGAAAATCACAGAGGATATTTAATTAGACCTAAAAGAAACAACTATTTAAAAAACTGACGGTTTGGACATGATCCAAGCTCGCAGCAGCTTCTTGAAAATGCAAAAAAGTTGCCATTTTGAAATAGGCAACAAATAATCTAACGAATTATATGGAGGGGTTTTCTTAACCTGACGATTTTAAAAGAAAATTTATTCAAGTAATTTTTTCTTGCTTTTGTATTTATTTAAATTAACCGGTTTGTTACAGATATTTGAACAGTATCGATTGATGTCATAAAATAACAGAATATTTTTTTCGGATTTAGGCCAGTTCGATTATCGAGTCCGGTAAGCGTATATACAAAATATCTTTGAATGCAGTTTAGCGTCTTCTTAAAAACAGAGAACTGTTTCTTTTGTGAAAAATTTGCATCTCCAGGATTAAGAGTACTTTTCAATGTTTGTATTACATCTTTTTTAAAGTTGTACAGTTTAAGTTTTTGTTATATTTGTTAGTAAATATTGTGTACTATATATACATGCAAAATTCGAATTATTTTCAAAATAAAATTAAAGTCGTGGGATACCCCTTATGTATGTATATAACATAATTTCCTCGCATTATATAATGTCACTCATTGTACAGAATATATTAAATCTTCAAATATACCACGGACGAGTATGTAATCGAAGACCCGTTTTTTGGCTTATCAGATGTGCCAGCGTGGTCATGGCAACGAAAAGTAATGCAGGTAAGGTGCCAGCGAGAAGAGAAGAAATTGTTATTCTTGAACTATTTCCTTTAAAAAATTTAATGGGCCACCCTAACCGCACGGCTCTATATAGATGACTGATTTTTGATATTGGGTACTTAACAGGGTCCAAGGTACTCCAGATTTATGTAAATCTGACACAATTCAAGGATGTGCAGAAATACCCGTTTCGGCTCCCGTACAATGAGTTGTAGTAGCAACTATTGAATAATTATTATATTTTGTATAGTAAAGCCGAAGAAGTTGTTTGTTTACGCTAATCTCAGAACCTACCAATCTGATTCGAAAAATCCTTTTTGCATTAGACAGCTAATTTATTATGAAAGGTTTAAGGCGACTTAACATCACGCTCCGACTCTTGGGAGCGTGAAGGATGTATTAACACGGGCAATCAATGTGTGCCGCGGGCAAGTGAAACCGCGGTGTACAGCTAGAAATATAAGAATCTATTATTGAACACCTGTCACTCATATTAAAACCACTGGACTAAGCTTTGCTCAGTGTTGTCATTACGACATCATATAGAAAAAAAACTCTTATCTCAAACTTGTCTTATTTATATTATAAGATAATTTCCCAGAACAGTGACACCTGGCTTTTGATTAACCAAAACCTATCAATAGCAATCGGAATCGATATTTATACCTCATTAAATTAATCGGAGTGTAGTGAAGGTTAGACGGCGATTCCCTGTGTATTTCTTTAGTTTTAGCTGTAAAAACTTAGGGCTAACATCGAAAACACATAGAAAATTAAAAACCCAATACATAAAAAATTACATATAACAACATGCTTTTGGTGGTGCTGAGATTCTTTTAGTGCTGTTGAGTTTCTTCTAGATCCAACTAGTTAAAATTCTTTTGGTAACGACAATAAAATACAAAGAGTATTACTATGTGTAAAAAAATACTGAAATGTGCAGTGCAGAATAAATAACACTGGATTATCTCTGTAAGATTAAGTAACAAAATTCATAATTTATTTATGGCTCAGAACAGAACAATATGTTATTGTAAAGATACACCTCCTAACACATTTTTTTCTCTAGACAACGTTTACGAAAACTTTTACTTTACCCAATTTATTGAAGCAGACACGATTGAAGCCTCTACTAGTACAAGGTGTAACTATCACATGTGGTTTCATTAGTACTATTGTTATTATTGTTTCAGAAAGAAAAACAATGTCAAAAAATTTACTAAACGATTCACATGGAAACTAAAGTGAAAAATCAAGACACAACGAATACTCGTGAAAATACGCCACTGTTAATATAAGAACGTAACATACAGTTAATCACTATTTTAAAAAGCCATTTTTAAATTTCATTTTGTAGTATTAGCCGCCGCGAAATGACCTCATGTACCGAATTTAGCGAATGGGAAACAGCTTAATTCGACAGATCAGGCAGCCCGCGACGACTATTTCCCTTTTCTATTGTAACTTGACAAACTTTAATGTCTATTTTCTTCGAAATACACAAAGTCAATTTACCTTTCGTAAAATACATAAAACGCCAAACGCACATAAACACACGTTACTTAATAAACCTCATGCGAAGGACCCGAAGAATTGAAAAAGCTACTCCGAATAAGACTTCAAATTGCACCAATTGCAGAAGTTACTAATAGGTAACCCCGAAAAACCAGATGAAACGCAGGTACGTTGCTAGCTTCCATGTAAGCATGTGAAGTAGTACCCACTGTACGTGGATAGTTTGAGGAAGAAACGAATAGGAGATTGGATCGGACTTGCAACAAACAACCCTTTCCTTATTAGCGGTCACCAAGTCATCGTCATCATCGACAGCCCACATACGTCTACTAGTTACATCCTTATATGATAAATTATGTTATAAAAATTTTTCTGGTGCATAATTTAAAATTTTATACGTAGCATTGAGTATCTCATGCTCCTTCCGATTCTGTGCTCTATATTTCTTGAAATGTTTTCTATTGATGTTCAAATGTAGTCTACCAATCTAGCTGATGTGATCGCTCTCAGAATTACCGTATTACAAAATTCTAATGAAGAATTTATCTTACCGTCTTTTAGTGCAATAAAACTTTGATGAATGAAGCATGTATATAGAGGTAGCCAGGCTATCAAATTGCACGATTGAAATCGTGCAAAATGGAAGCCGGTGCTCTCTAAACACAATTGATATTCATAAGCAGATGTGCTCCATATTTTCCTTAGATCGATGTAGTGAACCTATTTGCGACATAAAATTGCTCCAGAATTTAACTGTTTCTCACTTCACGCATCGGCAATTCCTAGATCTTTCTGAAAATTAATAAGATGATTCTATAAAAAATCTATATATGCAGTTTTATCGAGAAAAGCGGTATAATTTAAAAGTTGACAGCTTGCTAGATCTATGTATAAAAAAGCATAAATAAACTTAATTTGTAATAGATATTACTTGTATAAATAAGCTAGTTTTAGTTAGATATTACTTGTATAAATAAGATATAAGCTTCTGAAATTTTAGCCGAAAGTCCGTAACAAAAAATGTCCTTATAATATTAGTAGTTTGGATCAAGCACCAACTAAATTGGATGCGAGAAGTTGCATTTTGTGATACGTTAAACGAAATGAATCTCGGTTACTTTCAGAATCGGCTCTTTAAAGAAACAAAATATTTATGTTTAAAATATTTAAGTTTCGTTTTAAATAATCCATCACAATCATTGGCTTTAGGATTTGTTGCTATTATTATCTAAAAATTACTGTTAAAACATTATATGCAATACAACAAAAATACACAAGTAGGTTTGGCAATAGGTGCATTGGCATTTTAAATCAATGCAGTTTAATTATTTCGACTTGATTTTATATTTTTATATGTTTAATCGTAAAAGTAGCAGTGTTAATACTCATATACTAATACAGAGACAATCGTAATGAACATTTTGTCTTACGTGATCTTTATGTGAATTAAAAGTAAATAGTTGTAGTAGTATTAAGTAGAAAGAAGCCAAACATTCCGCGGAAACTTTAAGCGTTTGCTTTTATTTCACTGCATTTTATTTTGGAATTATGTTTATTATGTTGCAGTCTTATACATCCAAATACCGCGTTCAACAGTTCCAAATCAAGAGTGTGTGTGCGTGTGTATGTCACTGAACTCCTCGGCTAGACCGATTTTGATGAAAATTTTTGTGTGAGTTCAAGGGGATTCGAGGATGGTTCAGATTTGAAAAAAAAGTAATATATAATTACTGTGTTGATTTATTATGTGGAAAATAGCAAAGGAGTGCGTGCAAAGCCGCGGGCAACTGCTAGTAAATATATGTATATGTAGATTTTTAAATTATAAACACAGATATTTTGTATCTATGAGGCGGGAAAGGTATGAATGAGATGGATTTTACGAAAAACTCGCCAACTGGTGACTTAAGGTGGCTTCACTTTTGGGTCCCGGATGCTCCATCTGGAGGTATGTAACATCTTTGGTCGTAGTATTGTATTTATATAATGATTATTCTCTTACAGATATTATTCAATCCTTAGAGATCTCTCGCATTTTTAATGACTTTTCGCCTTCTTTCAATCAATAATGTTAGTTTAAGAAATGATAAATTATTAGCCACTTGATAATGAACGACTTTACCGACTGTGAAAGCTGGTACCGCACGAATGACTGATTTTGCATCCACCAGAAAAGTAAATAATAGTTACTCTTACTTATTAACTCTCGCAAAAAAAATCATAGTCTTAAGAGACAGCTGTCTAAGTTTAAGTTGTCAAAAACTATAAGTATGTTAAACATAAATGTTACAAAACAATTTTTGACCACTTACCTTATAGATGCACAACATCTATTTTAAGCATTATTAACTTACCTTATATACGTTTGTCCGGGATAAACTCCGAAACTACTATACCGATCATAATTTGGTCCAATTTCAATATATAATATTTATCTCGATCGATCGCAATATTGTTTATTACAAACTAGTTATTTTAATCATACACCACTTCTTTCACTTCCATAAATTTTTAACAGATGGTGATGTAAATGAATTAATTCATACAAAATTTTAACATATTTCTTTAGCTGTCTAACATAATAGCTTTTAGGAGGTTCCTTACAGGGACACAGGTCTACTAGGTCTAGGAGAGGAAGAGGCCGTAATCCACCACGTTGGTCCAGTGCGGGTTGGTGGATGTCACATTTGTTCGAATTTGGTGGTTCTAAGACATGCCCGGTTTTCTCACTATGTTTTCCTTCGCCGTTTTTATAGAAGTGATGAAATAAATTACACAAAGTAAAGCCCTGTCTGGGTTCGAATCCGCGACCCGTACGTAAGTCGGCCATTTAGGACTTTATACGACTTTGCCACCACTGCTCTCTATAAGTTCAAATATAACACGCTGAATATTTGTGTGTTGTTACAATATATTCATCGTAGCACGTGATGGTAACCGATGAATACCGTACGATACACGCAATCGGAGTCTTTGATGAATGCATAACAAATAAAAAATATTACAAAATAAACCACAAGGTATTGTTTGTTTTAAAAGCCATAATTTAAAACTAGACTCTTCATTTGAGATTAATCTGAGCTCAAGATGTGAATGTGAACACAGAATGCAAATTATTTGTAATATAAGTTTTTCTATAAAACAATTTTACAATCCACCTTTTCTTAAAAAGTACGACTTACCTTTAGATAATTTATCTCGCCATCCAGGCTATCGGCCTGTGCGTTTGCTCCATGAATCAGCCAATCTTGCAAACTAAAAGAAAAAAAAATGATAAAGATTCCACCAAATATATACAAAATAACGAAATAAACTACTTGTTATGCATTTACACGAATCTCAAATATTTCTAAAAACACAAACAAACAAAAAACACTAATTAGGCAAAAACGAACACCGGCTAGACCTTTAATATTGATAAATGAAATAATGCTTATCAAACTATCAGGTGTGTGAATTTGTACATCGCTTAGATGTTTATTTCTATGTAAGTGTAATAATGGACCGGGTTATTGAAGTTCATTTTTTATAGCTGGCAGTTCGACGGATAGTAAGTGACCGCTATCCATAAGCATCTGCAACAAGCTTATGAGTTGCAGATGCGATGCCTACCTATTAATGGACTGATAAGGGGATAAACGGAAATCCTTTTCCTTTCATTCGCCCGAGTCAAATCCTCATCCCCTTCCCACGCTTATTAGAAAAGCGGGGGAAAGAGAAGAGGATTAGAATTAGGTCCTCTGGGACCTCACTCATCAGACGATACGCGAAACATTTCTCCTTCACGTCTGTCTTCGGTGAGGTCGTGGTATTACACCGGTCGATCCGGCCCAATCGTGCACCAGATGTTGTAGTGGGTCTGTCAAAAAATTGCTCTGCGTTTGCTATATTGATGCTCTGTTAACATTTGCCACATATAAGGGCGCTCAAATAAAACTGATTTAGAATTATGCAGAGTTTGTTGTCGGTATCTGGTCTCGGGTCAGGTCAGTTGACCGAAGGCAATATGAGTAACCTGGCTCAAGAGCGAGAACCTCAAATAAGGTAGAGCCAGGAGTTCATCGGAAGCTACCATCGGTCGGCCAACGTTAAGTACAGTTATAGTTCTAAGGAAGGTGAATTGCTCGTTATTTACTTACCGCTGCACTTATTAGCTTTTTGCTTAATAATAAATAGTTATGAAGTGTAAAAGTCTCAAAACCTGGGTTTTTAATACTAGCCTCGAGAGGGAAAGAAGATCATTAGTTGGAAGAGCTATAAGCTAGCTCGTAGGTTCGCAACAATAGCTTACAAGACTTAAAAAATGTAAGAATGGTTCACATATTTGTAGGATCCTAAGTATGATGGTGGACAAATTATAGATTCTATAATGAGAGGTCGGAAGCTAATATATAATAATAATTTACTCACCCAAATAGGGAACACAGGTATGATAAAAAAATTATTACTATATCACAAACTTTCAAATAATTTATAACATACTTCACACTACATGGTCAATGTGGTGTAAAGCAGAAATAAAGAGAAATACATGATTAATATGTTAGAAAATGTCCTTTACACTCAATTGTGTCAGTGTTTCATTGAGGCATTTTATTAAATGTCTCAATAAAACACTCGTCTGTAGTCAAATCGATTCTAATTATATTTTTTTTGTAAATGACTATTAACATCCTACTTCGCTTTTAACCACGTTACCATGTAGCGTGAACTTACCAGGATGTTGCCACATCGATGGAAGAACATTATGGATCGATAGAATAAACAAAATATAAAAGCTAGTGCCATCGTTTCAGCATACCGCTAGTTTATCTACGAAGATATCATTTGACAACTTTGCACTCGAATATGATTCATGGGTCTTATAGATGTATCGCTATATTATTAATAACAAAACTACAGACTAACCGTTATAAGCATACATTGCACGAAAATCCTTAAATATAGTATTTATTGAATTTTTAAAGAAAGTATTACTTATATTGTATGTTATGCTAATATGTTATGTTATGGAGCATAACCATCATTCGTTATATCGATTCTTGCAATTTGATTTTTGGGATGGTCTTCCATTTCTATCCATTTTGTAAAAATATGACCCATACATGACAAAACGTGTTAGAGGCTAAGCAGCCTTTATTATTTAAAAAAAGTGTTGATGTCAAGTATACACATAGTTCAAATAAACTCGTCGCGCAGCGTAACACTTGTATGTCACCGACCAATTATGAACTTGGTAGGTTTATAAACAGACTAGGCCTATTATAAACTGTCAGCAAAATGTGAACTGGATGAAGCATACACATACTGACGTGTCATTTCTCGACAGTTTGCAAACTGTTCAAGTCAAACCTTCAAATCGTGAACTTGCGTTATTAAGTTAAAGTTTAAGTTAGTATGCAAGATAATTACAGATTATTTTTGTTAAGTTGGACGTGATACATAAAATATCTTAAAGAAGTTTATCAAAGAAAAAATAAGTTTGTTGCGTCTGACATTATACATCAAATTTTAAACATTTGTTCAGTTCAAAAATTCATCTGTTTATAAAATGACGAAGTTCACAATTAGTCGGTGACATATACAGTGGCTGCGTGTCTGCGTGACAGGCGTTTATTTAGAGATGATTACCGACCACACCGTCAAAGTTCACAAAGTCAAAATCGAGTTGGTTTGAACTTTATATAACTTACGTTCGATTACATACGTACTTCCGTTTCTAAGCCACAGAAATAAGCAGCGATTGCGACATATCATTGCAAGCTTTATGTTTTCAATAGAAAAAAAGCAACACCACAGCCTGCTCAGTAAGATACTTACTGTACCGACAAAACACAAAGCCACAATATAGCGCCATGCAGTTGGTTGCCACAAGAAATACATATATACTTTTAAAAGATTTTATTTCCAATAAATTCAAATCTCGTTTTGAATATCCGTTCCTCATTTAACCAGTTAATATCTATGTTACTTTCTAAAGCGAAACTAATTAAACTGTAACTATTTATTTTAAAGATAATAAAGTCATAGAAACTGTACAATGTTTTTAAAAAAATCTTTTAACTTAAAGCATCGGATATAAATGTTCACGATAAGTAAAATGCTTCCTCTATTGACTAATGAATAAAATAAATTGGTCTAGTAATAATAGCGATAATTTACCCTTACTTTTCTGGAATCAAGCTAAGTGCACTTACCATTCGACTAACACACAACGTAGTGTCGCTCTTCTTGCGCTCACCTCTTATAAACACAACACACAGCTACAAAATATGACGATGATAAGTCGAAAGATTGATAAGTATAGACTGCCCCTTAGTAATAAATAAATAATTTTTAAATGCCGCAGGGAAGGAAACATAAAATATAAAAATAATTTAATAATGATTGAAAGCATAGAAATAAAATAACAATATCAATCCTTTTGTAAAGGCTTTTTACAAGTTTTTTTTTATATGAAGAGTCCCTTTGCTGTAAGCTAGGTTTAAAGTAGTATATGTCAATTTAATCTTATCTTTGTCCCGTCTATCTATAAATATTTTATTCGAAATTTATTCAAAGGATGCACTGCTTTTACTAAAAAGTAAAGTAAAAAAAGTTACTTTGTGGTTTTCAACAATACCTTTATTATTTATTTAGTAACGATCAGGACAATTAATTTTCATTGTTGTAAGAAATAAAAATATTTTCATAAAAAGGTGTTTCAACTATAATTCATTTCAAACGTTGCACGCCATTATTGAAGTAGAGAAAAAGGTAAATAAAATAAATAATTACAGAATAAAATTTATTGCTTCATGAAATATTTTATATAAACAAAAGTAAAGAGCCACTTCATTTACCCATCGAAGTTGAATTTATACATTTTATTTTTTATGTATATAATAAATATTATTCATCAAAGATTACTTGTAGTATGAAAAGTTAATACTGTATTTTAATTAAATTATAATTATTATAAAAACGTCATGAAAACTGGCAAGTCGAAATCAGTAAACTGTTATTCCTATCATCCAAATCTTAGAATAACAAGAAAAAGCTTACAACACTTAGGTACATGCAATCAAAAGTAATAAAGTAACTACTCTCAAAACATAAAGTTTAACATAAAACATCAAAATTATAATTATATTATGCATTTTATATGGCAGAAATTATAAGCATATTGTATAACAAAAGTAGTGACTTGGAAGTTTAACAGGGCGTTAAACAGAATTTACATGCGTCTATTTAACGAAAAATAAAAATGCAAACAACATATAATAAACAAGTTTAAAACAAAAGTTAAGTTAAGAAGATTCATAGTCGTTTCATATTTAAGGGAGAGGATGTACAACAGACAAGACTCAGTTACAATAGACATTGCTAACATATATTATAGATAAAAATTGTACTTAAATATAAATTTATGGTTGGTAATGGCGTCCGAGAAATTTTTCCGGCTCGTGCAGTCTTCTCGTAGCTTGATAGACGTCTCGTTCTTTATCTGGGTACTTAGTGGGCAGGTTCGGTGAATGTAGGTTTACTTTAGCTGTGTATCTGGCAACACAAATTTTCATTTTAAAGAAATTAAACTTTACAAGGTTAAATGTTGCTACTGTAAAAGGATAGATCACTATCTAGCGTGAACTGGTTAAATGGACTGACCTTCATGTATTTATTTTGAAGCGCCAATAACTTAATCAGTAAGAGTACGGACTTCGAAACACCCGAAATATGGCCGCGTATTCAAATTTGACTAGTGTCGTGAACCATGTCCCTGCACAAGTTAAGGCTTAATTGGAAATATTAGTAAATTATTTCGATAATCTACTAATACTTAATTACCAAGGAAGGCTTGGTGTCTGGGCGGCCGCATAAAATCGTAGCCAAAACCTATTACTGTGTACTGTGCTGACTAAATCATAAGTGGGAAAAGGGCTGAGAGAAAAAATCTCCTATTATTTTGACGGTACCTAACATCAGAATGAGTGTGATAGATGGCGCTTTAGAAAATTAATTAATAAAAATTTTAAAAGTAATTGATACCTTATTCCAGCGATATCTATTTCGTAATGTCCACTGAGCACGTATTCATTAGTAACAGGTTGAGAAACTCCGTCTTTGTCAAAATTTTGGACAAAACCCAAACAGACCTGTAAAAAATAAAATATGTAGTATAAATGAACATTATGAATTGATCAAAGACAAAAGAGACATAGTTGGCTATATCATGACCACTATTGCTGAGCCGCTAGTTTCACTTACCTGCTTCTTAAAAGTGTATCCGTAGCTGGTGGTCGTCGTTTGACCGCAGTAGTTGCCATCTCTATAAATAGACTCGCCGCCCCACGACCAGAGATCCATCTCGTGATCGTGGTCTGTTAAAAGGAGCTGGACGTACTGCCGACTTATGCCTTCCTCGCGTTGACGCAGCAAAGACTCTCGCCCGATGAACGGAATATCTTTCTGCATTTAGGTGCACATATTTGAAAGAGCGGTTATTCATCAAATTGAGATGTAAAAAAAGGAAGGAGTTCGCCGCACAAAATTAATATTTAATAACAACGGGAACCTACGATGTAAGTTATAATTCCTTTCTAGGATACCATGAAATTTTGATTTTAAAATTGACATTTACTCATTAAAAAATGTAATATAGTTTAACAAATTTTCAAACTTCTTCATGTTTATATTAATAGTCATTTATGTACTTACGTCAAATTTGACACGCCACGTGCGTCCACATTCAAGAGGCGTGGTCTTAGTGTCGAGATCCTGGCCCCAAAACGCGAAAAACTTTTCTACGCGCAATGAACGCGAAGCGTAGTACCCGACATGAGTGATGCCGTATTTTTCCCCCACCGTCATCAGCCTATTGTATACATGTAGAGCGAACTGCGGGCAAATATCTTTAATATAATGATTGACTGGGAAAATCTAAACTTAGTTCATAAATATTCGCCTACAGGATTCGTCTGATCAGTAACGATGTCATTATTTAAACACACATGTATCCGCCTAAAAAGTAAAACATTTCTTGGTAGATTGTAAGACGTTAAAAATTCTTCTCACCTCATTTGGTATGTAAAGGACGTAACCCAGCTCTCCAGTATGTGTCAAATTCATTGCTCGTATACCATTCGCAAGCCCCACGTCTAATTCTTTAAAAGTGAAGAAGGGAAAATTCGATGGTGTAAGGTCAGTGTCCGTCAGTTCTGAGAGCAAGTTTCTCGTAAATGGACCCATCACGCAAATTGCCGTGTACATTGACGTAACATCGGACAGCGTAACGGAACCGTTTCGAGGCAAGTGTCGTTTGAGCCAAGCTTTGCAACGAGTTTGTTGGATTGTTGGAGCGATCATCATGTAGCTAAAATAGAAATTAATCGATAAAGTTTTAAGATCAAATCTTTACTCAAACGATGGTAATAAGTTTGACACATGGCTTTATTCACTTTTCCAATATTACTTCACGATTTTTTCAAATATGTATTTTTATTTCAATATTAAGAACAACTTTCTAAAAAGTATGAAGAACTCATTCACTTGTTCAAGTCAAGGCGCATGATAACAGCTAAGGGTCCTCACCATCTGTCAACTGCAGTAATTAAATATAATGATAAAAAACCAATTTGATAACTGTTTAGCTAAATTTTAAACAACATACTATAATAATTTAGAAGTCATTGTATGTTAAATAAATAATAGCAATAGTTAAATCTCTACGTACTGATTTTCGCTGATCCTGGCTAAGCTACAATCATTCTCATATCCACCGCGTTCGTTCTGCATGCCGGTGTGTATGATGCTTCCTATCGGAACGTCCACATTATTCGAACACAAGTATTGAAGCAAATCCACCACTTCTCGCCCTTGTGACTGCAACAAAAGCCCTATATATAATAAATCCCTGACTTTTTAGGCACTTTAGCAGGAAACTTTTTTATATTGAAATAGTGATTATTCCATTTAACCAGAACTTCAACGAAACATTGTAGTGCTAATTAATGAAATGTATTTACATTTCATTAATTAGCACTACAATGTTTCGCCTTTAATTTATTGTAACGTTTCGAGATGTTGATTTCTGTCTGTTCTCATAAGATACAATCATATCAGGTACCTTACCAATATTGAATACTAAATTTCAAATACTTCTAGCTGTATTAAGATTATTAACAAAGGTTTAATTGCAATGTATAACTGCTTTCACATGTTGCGATTATTTTTTTACTATCGAACTGTCCTTAATTACCGTCTAAGTTCATTTTCGTCATTTAGAATTCATACGAGAATAATATACCAATATATTATCTCTATACACTATTATATTATTCATATCATCTTTGATCGATTGGTATAGTCTATTAAACAAAATATCTCATTACCATTATCATACGTCAAATGTCATTCTGTGTTAATAAAACTAATTTCAGAAAGAATAATAGTATATGTATGTATATGTAAATATAATATTTACCTGAATGTCTATTTTTGTAAAAGATGAATAGTCCGCAAGGCCCACAGCTTCTCTGCAAGCCCAATATTCTCGTTGCACTGTTTCGAACCAATGTGGTTTGCCAAATGTCTTTGTATATGCTATTTTAAACGGACGAGGTTCTTGCGGATTAACTTTTACTTTGTCTGAAAATATTTCTAATATGACGAGGGTTTCTCAAATAACAAATCAGAAGATATATAACTTATTTGAATTATAATCTTACAATAAACCCACCTACTGTCTCAAACCACGTCGGCCTTTCATATCCCATTACCTGCCCAAACACAGCGCCATTGTCGCGCAGAGTGGGATATATTGGGGATAGGCGAAGATTGCGACCCGTTTCAAATTCATGGAACGGATAAGGTAAACCATAATGTACGCCTTAAAGAAGAGTACATAAAATTAACATACTGTTTAATTTTATAACTTCATTCATTGAAATCAATTTGTAAATATAGTACCTGGTACCTCCTTAACGCGATCTCTCAGAAACCTTTTATTATTGTGTAAACCAAGAAACCGATTTATGTCCAGTTCGTACATGTCATACTTGGTGTACCCATCGATTATCTCGTCTGCTGTTGCTTCAGCGACGCCGCCCGCAGCCGAAATGCCAACAGTCTTCATACCAGCGGCGACGTGGTAGTTGACCATCTGTAAATATTAACACAAGTCACAATCGTGTGTATTGCTATGCTATGCTATGGTAAATTACAAACAAAATAGTATACAGACATGTACATTGAAAAGGTAAAAAAAAAAATCTAATCGATGATGCAGATTAATCATAGCTGCGTAGGAGTGTTTGAAGGAACTAAATAGAAACCATCACCATTTAGAGACTATTCAAACACACGAGCGCATCTACGATAAATTCTGCTTCTGGTTGTTCGTCGTTCGTTCGTTAAACATTTTAATCTAAGAATATATCTTATATTTACAGTATTAAAATAATCCTAACAATCATACATAAGCACAATTTTTAGTCGAATCAAGCATTATCTGCTAGAATAATTTAGTTCAATAAAAAAAATATATCTTAAATTTTGCAGTTTTAACATGTCTAATGATATTTTACATATTTGCCATTATTAATGTTGAAGTTTTAAAAAAATATATTATTAATTTTTACTATCAACATATCTTTTAACACCTTTTTCGTAATATAAAATAGTCCGTGAACCGGAGTCCTATTTTATAACACTTACGGAATAAACAAATTGGTCCTTCGAGCTGGATATCGATGACCAGGTCGTGTTTTCGTCATCGGCGAAAGACTTACAATTTATGCTGAATGTAATGAATGATTCATTGGAAGGTAGAGGTATGAAGATGAATGTAGATCAAACGAAAGTAGTGGTGTTTGAAAGAGAACAAAGTAAGACAGTAGTTGATATAAATGTTAAAGGCAAAGATGTGGAACAGGTGGAAGAGTTTGTGTATTTGGAATGTATGTTTAGTAGAGATGGTAGACACAAAGAATGAATGCGGGAAATAAATTGTATGGGGGGGGGCTATAGGGATAGTAGTGAGGAGTCGGCGTGTGTCTATGAAGGCTCGTCTGGCAATACACAATGAAGAAACGAGAGAGGTGTGCTAGGATCACGCCAAATAGATAAAAAAGATTTCTCTGCCTACCCCTAGGGTTACGGGCATGGGCGTAAATTTTTAAATTACGTTTACGGATCGTTCCGAATATTCGTTTTAAAATGGAGTATCTTTGGATTATTTTCTATTGAGTGAAGTTATTCGAAATATGTATTAAATTTATGATGAAAACCGCAATTGGGCATTTTGAGAACCGGTGGGCCGTTAAAAAAGAGACAAATATTTTACAAGTACCCTACAACATTGATTGCAAAGCATAGAAACAACAGGTTTTTTTACTTTGTATTTGATAAGAAAATTAAAGCTCGTGCTCAGGATATAAGCTACTTTGGATATAGATAAGTTGTGTTAAATCTTCATTATATTCTGCCAAGGAATCAGGAAAAGTCATTTCTGGACAACCTTAATATGACCTGACATTCCTTGTTCTACTTCGTATTGTCCATATGACAAAGAACTAAATCAAAGACGTAAAAATAAATGAACACATCACTATTCAAACATTAATAGCGTAACACACGAAAATAGAACCTGCGCAGCGCAGAAGTCAGTTTTTCTCGATGAAGAGACTAAGCGCATGCGCGAGCTTTCACGCATGCGCTGCAGTCGCTTGTCACCTTGCGAAAGTACGGGCGAACCTAATAATGACGACACGACAGCTTGCAGTTGAAGTTAACAAAAAATCTTTATCAACAATGAAAAGATTAAGGAAAAAGGATTAATGGCGACCATTTCAAATATCAATATTTAATCACTCTTCTTTTCATTTATAAAAACATATTAAATTATATAATAAAATATTAATAATTTTGCGCTATATTTCATATATTTTAAATGTTTGTTTAAAAATTAAACATTTGCCTTAAAATATTATAATCAAACGTAATAATTCGATTCCTAACATTATTTGTAAAGAAAAAAGAGTAAACAATAATATATTGTGCAAGAGAGGGAGAGTGAAAGAATAGTGATTGATAGTTGGAGTGAGGGGGAGATAAAGACTCTCTCTCTTTCTCTCCTCTCAGAGAGAGAGGAATTAAAGAGAAGGTATGAAGAAAAGAATAAGTTAGGTACTATTCTGCGCCACGTTGCTTATTGTCCAGTGTGGTAGCGGTAGTTTACGCCCTTTAAAACAGAACGGAATTATGGTCTACTTATACTGCTGACTGACTGCAGACACTGCAACACTAAACGTGGTAAATAGGCTTACTAGTTTTTCATAGAGGGCCCGATAGGGTACCGATTTTTTTTAAATACTTAAGGAATAATGTCTTACAATTGCATGGTTACTACTTAAATTATTTTAAAGAAAAGGAGCAAATCCAATTACATTACAATAAAAGGGAGGAATAATCTTAAACAGCTACATTCGTCGCCTAAATCAGAGTTATGAAATCACTAGCTTGATGAATAACTTCAGGATAGTTATTTGTGATATACAAAAGATTGAGAACCCCTGACTGTCGACTGCAGCGACATTCAATCACGAAAATCAATATCCCCTTCCGATCGCGGGTGGAAGAGAGCGGAGCCAACCGACGTAGATATATAAAAATAGTTTATCTAAGAAGAGTGAAGACTCAAAAAGTGTGCTAATATAAAAATGATATTGGCGGCCATATAGGATTTGCATTTTTTTCAATGCGTGCTCTATTCTACTAGTGAAGCCCTTTCTTTTAATACCCATATTGAGGGAATTGTGAAAAAATATCTAATTCGCCATTTTATGGTGGCGGCCATCTTGGGTTTACAATGACACTGAAAGTATTAAATAGTATTGTAGTCAGAAGTTTAGGTGTGTACCAAATATCAAATCAATCTGTCAACAGGAAGGGGGTAAAACTTAAATTAAAAAAATCTTAAATGACTTGTAAATACATAAAAATAAGAATTTTTAAGTATTTACAACCCTTAAAATTCCTATTATCGAAAAAAATTATTTTACACTACACTTATTCTTTCTTAAAATAATAGACTGATGAAATTTTCACGAAGTGACTTACCTCGGGAGCTTCGCCAACTATCCACTTGCAATCGGGTGAGAACGCTTCAAGACCGTTGCATAGTTTGTGCAGCACCGCTTGGTTAAGGCCGGGTACGCGTTTGAGCAATTCTTGCAGGAGTACGTGGAAATGATCCCAGTCTTCGGCGACGCATCGTTGTAAAGCACTCCCAACTATTAAAAATTACAACGTAAAGCATATTGTTCCAAAAAAAATAGTTTATCTTAAAGTTATCACTTTCAGCTTACATTTCTTTTTGTTATTTTAGTTAAAGCTTTCTATAATTCCCATTCAAATGCACAATTATAAATAAATATAAATTACCCCGGAGTCATCATTAGTTTCATTGTTGTATGTAGCGGCAAGACAAAGACAGTACACCAAATAAGCAATTCGCAATTATTAAATACTGAAATACAACAAAAATTGCGGCAGTAAATATAAATCGCATTGAAATAATTGGTAAAGATTCGCGAGGACCGAAAATTAATGGTATAATAAAAAAATTGTGACAGCTTATTGGGCGCCGCGATTCAGTTTGAAGATGTAAATCGAACTGAGCTAGCCTAGGTAACTGTTATAGTGCCCAGGCTGGATCGATCCGCTCGACCCACTTCGGCGGGCAGGTGCAACCCTAGCCATTATTGACCTGTATGCGCGGCGCATCGCAGAAATGCACAGATTGATTTCAACGTACTAGAGTTGTAGATGTCGCCGAACAAAGCATCGTCGCCATTTTACAATGAAATGTTTATTCTCCTGTGTACACACCGGATAAGTTAAACCATAAAAAATAACGTTAACGAGTATAAATAAAATTATAATTATACTCGTATGTGTACTCATTTACAATATAACAAAAAGGCATATATTCCAAAGAGTGCGATGTTAAGACTCAAATCCTTTTTTTTCGAATAGTGCATCCAACTGGCCAGGAAACTTACAGCGTGTGACAGAGAGACGAATGGCGACCAGTGAATAGCTTTGTTGGTAAATGAAAACTTACTTTCTTCTTCATATACCGGCTTGGCAACAGGTTCAAACCCGCCCGCCAATATGCAGCCGTCGCGTTCACGTAGATAGATATAGCCATCAGGGTCACTTACCACTGAAACAAGGTCACAATACATCTGCAAAATGCTAATATGGATATTAAATTAAATGCTTTATTGTAATAAGTTATTTAAAACTGTGATGTACTACTGTACTATTAGGTAGCTTTATTCATTTATAATTCCCCGAATATATAATTATATGTACTAGGGGCGATATAAGGAGTACCTAAAAGCGAATTTTTTTTTTTGAATTTTCTTTGAATTCAATGTTAACATCTATTTTTCATTTTAGATAAATTAAGCACGTTACTTTAATTTTTATTTTATTAAACTAATTTTAACTAATTTAGGACGTTCATCGGGTGGTTTAGGCTTATTAAATTCGATACTGGGATTGTTAATGAAAGAAAATTAAGAAAAATCCCAAAGAAAAAATATAATTTTCACCTCGGAAATTGTCAATAGATCTTGGCCAAACTCTCAATTGACAGCTCCTAGGTCATGCACAATTATTAATTTACCACAGTTGGCTAAAAGTGTAGATAATTAGATTTAAAAGTTAATTAGATTAAATTAGGATTTTGTTAATTATTTAGTTTAAGCGAATTAAATTATGTTTCGCAAACATCAAAAAGTATTTTGACATCGCGAAATGGATTTAATAAATCAGTAAGGTTTGGAGAAACACTAATTTTTCAGGGAGTCGTTGAAATTCAGCGACCAATCCCTTAAATTGTGTTGTGTGGTTGGAAAAAGCAAATCCAATCTGAACAATACGTTTCTCTTTGCGGTGCGATTACTGTCGACAGTGATGGAAATAACGTAGAAGATTGACAACTTTGGTCATCACTTCTCACATGACACGCGTAAAATGCGATGTCGTATGTTAGACAATAGAGTCGCCAAGACTTATTCTTCCATTCATCTGTAACCCTCAGTGGCTCGAAATCACTCCAATTGATAGACATGATGACTTCACTGCCAGAGTTGTCAAAGAAAAAGTTCAATATCGGATTTTTTCACCAAGCACCATGTGAACGAGCAAGTGCTTGAGTGATTTGAGTGATGAGTTATGGTAAATAGCAGAAGCAGAATCCGTCGTACGCACGAACTTTGGTTTATTTATTTATAAAATGAATCAACCACGATTATGCAAAGAAGGGAGACCGATTAACAATCAGCTTATGAACAACATCATAGCAACAGCAATTATCGAGAGAGAAAAAAGTCTGAGTCGCAAGTTCGCGTCTCTCACCGCTGTTTATTTACCTGCTGAAAATAAATGTTAACCTAAGTTTCCGAGAAAGTTTGGCATTGAATGTGAAATATTTTTTTTATAAAAGAAGGGGTAAACGAGCGGTGGGAACACCGAGGTGATCAACGACTCCCATGGACATCCGCAGAAGAGTTATAATCAACAGACAAAAATAAAGACTGTAAAATATCACTGACTGCCAGCCTTTAGTCACTTAGCGGGCGCCAGAAAATACATTTAAATTTGTATCTCGCATTCATTACAACAACCGCAATTACATAGATATATATATAGACGTTTGCTTTCAATAACAAAACAATGAAAATCTGATCAAAATGTGACGATAATTTATAACACTAGACCTCTGCATGCATATTAAACAGTAGATGTTTTTGCACAAGGTCGCACATGAAAAGAAAATATATTTTTCTAATCTTTTCAGACAAAAACGTCATGCACAAACACGTCAGAATTTGCCAGGAATTTGGCTTCACTTCATAAAAAACTTATAAAAGTGCCTACCTGGAGTCATGGGATCTAAGCTGTCGATCTTTTTAGTATGCAGATAATAATGTTCACAAGGCAGCAGAGGCACCTTCACTTGAGGCTTAGCTATTTGACCGACCTAAGACAACAAAAAATTCAAAATTGAGCACACATGTGGTCTTCAAAGTTTGCACTATATATTTGGATTGTGATATGTTTTATACATATTTTTATAATATACATAATCTTCAAAATTTCCATGTACATATGTTAAAGCATATTTAAATTCACATACTCCGTAGCTTTTCGTGCCGGTCATATCGCACGATGCATATTTCAGATTTCTGTTTAGAATTATTAAATCGTTTTAATTGGTTTCCAAGTTTAATAATTATAAGCAAAAAAATATTTTTAATAGAATCGAGCTTCTGTCGGTCTACTCCGTTACTATTTTTGTGTCCATCCATTTATAGAATAAATTTTACATCATAGTTATTCAAAAATTTACCTGTCTCGCCCAAAATCCGGCACAATTGACAAAGTATTCGCACTCAATAGCACCAAGATCAGTTTCCACGCCACAGACTTTATCGTGTCTAGACAGTACCGAAGTTACAGTACAATTCTCCATCACGCCCACACCTGAGGATTTTTATAAATGTTAGCTAGTTGTTAGCTTTTTCACTATGAACTGCATATTGTGTATATTTTACTTGCCATTATCTACGGCTTCTTGCATTAATGACATACACAACAGATGTGGGTCACCAACGCCATCGCCAGGTATCCATAATCCTCCGAGTATATCATCTACATTGAGCATTGGCCAGATCTCTTGGCATCGTTTTGGTGTCACAAGCTCACATGAAATACCCCAGGAACTGTTCAGAAGAAGAAACTGATTTATACTATCCAGTGTAAAACTACACTGAAATCACATTTTATAATAAGAAATAGTTATTAATGTTATTTCATGAGAATGACAAAAATATTTGATCAGTTTCGTAAGTAATCGTAGAACCATTTTGTATTTTAATAGATCTTTGTCTCACTATTTAATATTTTTCACTCAATACACTGCTGATCGCGGAAAGGCTTTAGCTTTGTATAACATGAACAGTTGTTTGTTGCCTAGCACCGGGACGCATATAAACTGCGCATCCCGATCGATAGCCGACAGTCACACGTACAGATAGACGCAGAAGAATATACAAATTTATATATAAGTGCGCATTAACAAAAAAATGAAAACGCTATGCATATTTAACATGAAATAATGTACAAATATAATATAATGAATATTATATAAATTAATAACCTGAACTACTGTTCACAATATGTTTGTGATTTAATGTCTACATTAAATAATTTTTAAAAAAATAACATTTAGAAATGTACTAAACAATAGAAATTTTATAAACTAATAAGTTAAACATTTTTAACAGTGATAGAGCAAGCAACAACATCTGTTACACGAATGGGCCGGCTCGCCCGGTGAAATACCACAACCCCACAAAAGACAGCATGAAGTAAGCCTAATTGTAGTCTTCTTTAGAAAAGAATAGAAGGGGAAATGGATTTCAAGGGGGAGGCAATGGATTGGTAAAGGAATTATCCTTTTTCCTGTTTATCCCTGTCCTCTGTATATTAAAGGCATTGGTGGCTTTGGTCACTTAATATGGTGGACTGCTTGTTCATTTGCTACATAGTTCCTTAATAAACAAAAACTTTGTACTACTTTACAATATTTTCATTGGGATTTGACTAAACGAAGTTTCTCTATATATTTCTCAAAACATTCCTAAAACCATTTGGGTATTGGCGTTAAAAAACAAAATTTAATATTTAATAATTTTCTATTCATCTACATACACTGACTGACTTTTCATTCTTCTATAAACTGTCATCCTATCCCGAGTTCTTGCAAGAAGAAGTGAACCACATTGCTTCCAACCAGTTGGTCTGCCACGCGCCTCTAAGTCTTGCAATAGCCGAATAGATGATTGAGCAAGTTTTACTTGAGCCAAGGATGGTTTGAAAGCACCAACCAGTCCTGAGGCATGCCATCGACTACCGGTACCGACTCTGTACAAAGTACATTATGTTCTATTAGATATACCTTATTTTTTTAACAGTGGTAGAGCTAGCAACAACATCAGTTGCACGAACCAGCTCGGTTCTACCGGTAAAATACAACGACCTCACAGAAAACAGGGGTGAAGTACAAGTATTTCGTCTGGTGAATAAAGCGCCGGAGGCCTAATCCTCTTCCCCTTCCCACCCTTTTCTCCTGAATATAGGATGAAAATGGGAAGAGGTTTGGACGGGGAGGGGGTTAAAGGGGAAAAGGAAATATCCTTTTTCCTGTCTATGCCCTCCTCTGTCCATTAAAGGTAGGCAACGCATCTGCAGCACATTTGCTCGCTGCGGATGTCTATGTGTAGCGGTCACTTAACATTAGGTGATCTGTTAGATCGTTTGCCACCTTCTTTCATAAAAAAATATATTTTACGCGACATTTATGTTAAGCGAAAATGTTATTAATATAATTACTATCTAATCATATATATGATAAGTCGTAACATAACATTTATAGTGGGCATTTCAATATAAGACACCTTTATTTCTATAATTATTATAATGACGACATTTGCATGACACCTATTCTACTAATCTAAATACTTTATTCTTCAGTGTACTGTTTAAATGTACTAAGTAATAGAAATAATGGTTTATTAGCAATTATGGTACCAATAAAGTGAACAGGAATTGTACCGACTTTCGGATAATCGACGATATATTAAAGAATTTCATATTGCATTAGTGATACATCCATATTATACAATTTCACTTTACTTCTCACGATTTCCACCAAATTTCCGATGAAAATATAAAAAGTGTCAGGACTGCCATGTATGGTAAACGACATTTGTTTGTTTACAACAATCATATATGAAGAAAGTTATAGATAAAATGGCAATAAAGCCAGTTATAGTACATCTCTTGGTCCACGAAAATTTGGACTTCTATATGTACAACGAAATTACAAGTGGATGCCACTGCCTTGCCGCCAAATCTTTAGCATTTATCATCTCCCTGCCCCTTCTCCACTTTATGTGGCGACACCACAACAGGTTTTCGACTTTCAAATCGATCTATTATCAGTCATTTCAATAGTCACTGCCTTTTTAATCATGTACCCATACCATTTAACTTTTCTTAGGCCTACTTCTCCGGATATATCCTTTCTTTTTAAAATTTTCATGTAAAACTCTACTGGTCTCATGCCATTCTTCCCCCTTATAACATGCTAACCTTTTGTAATTCTCTTGCCCTATTATACTCATTTAGTAATCTGGTGGTACTTGACACACCTTTCTTAAGATTAGCATTTCTACTGCTTGCACTGTCTTCTGTCTTTATATCTGTTCTTTTTACTGCTTAAGACTCCATAAAATAAAATAAATAAATATGCGCTCACGCCCGTAACCCAGAGGGGTAGGCAGAGATTATGAATGCTCAATCACTAATTTAGTTGAAGTTTGTGATGTCCCAAGCGAAGTTTACAAAGAACACCAATGCCTCAATAATATAACATGAAATATATTCATCTATAAATATGAAACAACTTAATAACACCATAACACTGATTTGTGTACAAGTTTAGTAGTAATTTGTTTAGGTAAATTTATACAAATATCAAAATATTAAGCAAACAGGACTATGTTCATTTCAACTTTCGATTAACACTTGTCATAAATGTGGCTATAGTCAAGCCCTTGCGTTGTCCTACTCCACGAATCAACAAGACCCAAAAAAAGATATACATAAGCACAAAATCAAACCCAAGCATACAAGTATCAACTTTGTGCTACGCCCATTTTTGGTATATATATAAAATTCTATATAAAAAGAAACTGACGGACTAATATATCAATACGCAGCCCAAACTACAGGACCTACAGACTTCTAATTTTGCACAGAGATTGTATTACGTACACAAGCACTAAGAAAGGATTTTTCTAAATTCATACCCTAAAGTAGGGGATAAAAGTTTGTATGAAGAAATAATTATAATCCAATGTAAGTTGACCACAGATCTATATGATCAATCATATTTAATAGGGTTCAATTAGGCTGCAAATTCATCTTTTTAATTAAATTGAATGGTGGTTGCATCCGCCATGCAACGAGGTTTGCTCAGCTTACAAAGGGATCTGTGAAATTACACTCACTTCTTTACATATAATAAACATGTAATGTAACCTGTACTCTGGTATTAGATTGTAATCCACTGATGCATGCAAGGTGGCCCATGCAATTTTTGTATAGTGACATAAGGACACATTAAAGATTAAATTAATATAATTTGTTCTTCCAAGAAGCAAACTAATAGGTACAATGACACTTATATGATTTTCGTATATTAAAAAAGTGTTAAGGTAATAAAAATTTCTTCTTGAACATGGTGAATTAGCTTTTAGTTGAAGTGATATTTTTTGTAATGAAAAAATGTGAAAAATTCAATAGATAAATCCAACCCCTGAATTTAAGACCCGACCCATTATTTGCTTATCTATTTTTATACTTGTTAAAGAAATGGAATCTTGAGTGCTAACTTTTTTATGATATGACATAAGTTTGAATATTGAATAGAGAAATAATATTTAGACAGAGAATGTCACTTATCTTGTAATAATTTTCGTGTCAACTGTGTATCTAATTTATGTTATTTATTATTATGTTTGTTCCTATTATATATACAATTCCTTAGCTTCACTGTGTATATTTATCTTTGCTTAGTGTGCCACTAACTGACACACCATTAATACTTATACATAACAATGAATTGGAGCTATTCTGTAATGGTGTTTTATTGTGTAAATAGATAAATTAATTAATTTAATTTTAAATTACTTCACTTTTATATTCCTTGCGCCAATTTAATTCTAATGGTCCCAAACGTATTAAAATTATTGCTAGAATATATAGCATATATAAAAATAATAACAATAATAACAATTCAAGTTTGCTTACTTTTCTTTTTCTATAAGGATAGTTTTGTCTCCCCAACCCCGTCTCGCCAAATGATAGGCAACAGCAGCCCCCATAACTCCACCACCACAAATGACAACCTTTGCATTCTTAGGCAAAGTAGATAAACACCCAGTTAAAGTCTCGTGCTGATCTAAAATATCTAGACTTGATAACGACTTAGCCCCATACCCTACACTCCAATATCTCTTAAGGCTACTTCGAAATCGACCGGTCAACATGGTAATGCGTTACTGCGTAGATGTTAATCGCTTACTGTTAAACTTAAATCACATCGATAGAAGCTGTAAAATCTAAAAATATTTCTAAATCGAAGAGTATTGATATTTGTTATGACATTTTTGTCGATGACAGATTGTTTAATGTTGCCCTCTAGAAAAATAAATGTAAGATTTTGATTCTTCATCATCATCAGTCCCTGCTGGACACATAGGCCTAGATTTCGATCGACAGATTTTAATTATTAAAACTTTGTACATATAAAGTGTCTTAATAAAAACATATAACATGTAACAAAATAAGATAAATTAGTTTCAAAGCATAAATCCATTATATATAACCTAGGTAATGAGAATAAACTTACTGATATATCAATGCACAGCCCAAACTATTGGGCCTAGATTGGTGATCCTAGGGGTCAAGATATGTATTGTAAGATTTGTATGTCCTATGAGCACACATAGGACATACAAATCTTACAATCCGTTGTCCGTTGCCAACAGTGAATTACGCAAGGCCTCAACCTAATTTGGCCCAGATTAAGCTCGGCAACTCACTTGTGATTTATTAATATGCATATTATCTAACAAACAATCTAGGTCTTGATCAAATAACAGATGAGGGTATAAATTCCTTATGCCGGATCTTGTACTATAACGCGTTTCTCTTTCGTGTAACGTACCTTGCTTCACAGCAAGACCGGATTTTTGTAAACAAAGTTTTTTACGTTCAAATCCTTAAATCTATACACCTTTACAGATAAATAAAATTGAATTATCTGTATGTAATATCAAAATAAAATTTCTATACTCAATACACATGATGTATATACGGTAAAAATACAATAAAAAAAAATGTCTGTATGTCTGACCGGTTTTTCCGAGTAATCTCCGAAAAGACTGAACCGATTTGGATGGGATTTTTACAGGAAAATAGGTTACATTGTAAGGATAACCTACCCTAACAAAACTTATTACATAAGAATATGTAATATGTTTTGTTAGAGTAGGTTAGTAGCTTATTATTTCCGAGGAGGGTTGGCGTTAGTTAAGCGGGCGGCCGTAAAAACTGTAGCCATAACATATACCTTATGGACTACGGTCACAGCTTAAACAATATATGATTATGTAACTGTGCTACGGCCATACTGTGTCGACCCCACATATGCGGGAAAAGGACAGGAAGATAATCATGAGGCTACGGTAGTATTAAGTAGGTAATATCATTTCGTTTAAGTAAAATTGCAGGGCGGGTGAAATATTCAATAAAAATTTGTTTGTTTGTATTTTATATAAGAAAGAATTTCTGCCACTCTTCGCAGGAGATCCAGGCAAGAGTATTCTTGACCATCAAGTTGCCGCAACAGCATCTACTCAAACCACGTTAATCCAAAAACTATTCCACCCCTTTTCAATATTAAAACATTATTTCTATTGTTTCTATGGCGACAAAAAATATTGTCATTCTTGGTATCAAATAAAACTTTGATATAATTGTTTATTTATCTTGAATTTATTCACTCTTTTAATTTCGTCATATTTCTTTTGAATCAAAATCAATGTCCTTAGTTGAAATTACGCATCATGATGAAGTTATATATAGAATTCTTGATAAACCTCCACCAGAGCCACCGAAGACGCCTCGGTAAATTAATGCATTTTCGAATATATTTTAAGCACAATATAGACAGAAAAGCCAAACAAATTAATTAATATTAATACAATATAATAGCAATAAGTTATATCATTGGCTTAGTTAAAAACTGCTCTCCCAAATGAAGTATTAAAAGACACGGAAGCGTTTATTTATGTTTAATTATAGGTATGAATCAAAACTGGAGAAACAGCTCAAAGAAACTAAAATTCCCCAAACAAAACGTACTTTTGGTTATGCAGAGACGCCTTTGAAGCCACCGGAACAATTCCTAAAGAAAGGTGAAGGTATTGGCCAGCAATCTAAAAAATCAGACCATAAGTGCATAATTGGCAACCTCCCACCGGTGCCTAAACGACCGCCTCCAGAAAAGGTTAAGGAAAAGCCAAAAGTCAATATTAAAGTACGGAATATTAAAAAGGTATTAAAAACAAAAACTAAACCAGTGGAGCCCAGGTAAATAAGTATTTTTTCTAGGTAGAGGTACGTTTTACGAAACAGTACTTAATTATAGTTAAAAAAAAATGACAAGCACTTAACCCTAAAGGCTTTGTTTTAATTCTTATTTTCTGTCATTGCAGTCTTGACAGACTGGTCTGGTCGTAGGATTAATGAAATTGCAATGACCCGCTTCACTATCCTTGTTTTGATATATTTTTTTGACGAAATTTTGATTGCCGACAAGCCCGATTTATGTAACGACCAATGCAATTGCATTATATTATGTAATCTTAGTGTTACAGCTCACATTACACGTTTCAAATAAAAATGGTCAGTACATTAAAACAGTAATTTGATACGTTGACGTATTATTATTTTTTGTGTTCAGGTTAGTAGACACCAGAGATGGCCATACAAAAAAGATTAAAGGTTCTGGTGAAGTTCCGGAGTACTGTCTTAGACCGGATTTTGGACAGATGCCCGAATACCTAGTAAAAAGAAATAGAAAGATTCAGAGGAAGTTAGAAAAAATTAGATTTGCTGAAGAAAATAAAGAAAGCCTCTGTAAACTTATAAACGAGGAGGAGCGACAAAAACTTTTAACGGTAAGTTGAAAATTTACTAATTTCTTTCCACCAATTTTTCTCAATAATTAGTTAAAACCCATCACTCGGGACCGTATATTTGAATATAGTATAGGTCTTAGTAGGATCTTATACAGGAGAATGGTAGTGATATTTAATTTACAAACATGAAGCTTGTCTATGTCTAGTAAGTCTTTCCATGGTAAATTAAACATTTTATTAAGTAAGTTAGTAGAGGGCTATTCATCAACTGCACGACTAGCGCGTATTTTGCGTGTACACCTGACATGGATCACTCCAGTGAACTCTAAAGAATCCCATTGATATTGATCGATCTCGGTGAACCGAGATTTTTAACCCTGTATATGGACACTGCAAGGCAGTGTAACAAGACGAGGGACGCCGTTTCTTCTCCATGCTCGCACTGCATACAGGGCTGTCGGTAATGCCTATTATACTAGTATAATAAGTGTCTTAAAATTACCATGACCTGAAGAACGGCGACAAATTAAACATGCAAAAATAACGTCTTGTTTTAGGACATGAAGCAAAATTGGCAGTTAATGCAAAAAGCTTTCTTACAATTGCCCATGCTTACCGACACAATACCGAAAATACTCAAGAAAACTAAAATGGAACAGGAACTGCGACAATTGGAGAAGGATATCGCTCTAGTTGAATCTAATCCCTACATCTACATATACGAATGAATAAATATGCTATTAATTCTCTTATTACGTTTGTGTTTTACAGCGAATTCATTCCTTCCTGTCTTTGTCCTACTTTATTCTTTCCTAGTAAACAATTGTCATTAAAGATTAATTTTATTTCATATTCCAAACGAGTCGATCGATCGATTTTATAATGGTGCGTCCAGATCTGACGAATGCGCCGCACGCACGCAATGATGCATTTGTTTGGTGCACCTCTTTAGCGCAACCGATACAAAGCTTTTAAAGTGCGCACGCGGCACATGAGCTGCGCGCGTGCATGCTTCGCTACTCGGGCGGGGAGAAGTAAATAATAGACTATGCGCCGCTCATGACATGGCACGCGGCGCAAGAACGGCGCACGAACATGAAATGCACGCAAGCAGCTCTGGAGGTGCGCTTTCGCGGCGCATTCGCCAGATGTGGACGCATACCTAGATCGACAGAGAAGTTGACATTTATTAATGACGACTCCTAAAAGGTAATTAAGTATATTCTCATTAGATATACCATCTATTAATGAAAATACATATTTCAGGAAAAACAATCTTGCTTAAATACGTAATAAGGCAAAGCACTTGGTGTTCTACACTCCTCAGACTGTGGATATTTATAGGTAGCTAAAGAAAAAAAACAAAAATGTGCAATCCAACATGTTTATTTCGATAAAAGACTTACAATTTTCGCAAAAATATGAAATTTGAAAACACCATCTTTATTTAAGCTTAATTGACTAGAAACCTACTAAATGCCTTAGACGTGAATAGTCTGCGAAATGCACCACAGACCTGTAATGTTATCAAACAGATATGTTAGTGTGGACAATTGTCCGGGTAGGTAAATTCACCTGCCTTTTAGTTACAATCTTTCAAAGCCAAACCATTTTGTTGTCTTTTAGAGCGCTTGTAGACATCCCTTTTTTCGGACGTCAGACCATGTTTTTTGTCGGATTTGGTTTGGCGAGTAATCTTGCAGAAAGCGCCTATTATTACCGGTCATTCGTCCGCTGATAACAGACGTCTACGAGCGCTCTAAAGGACAACAAAATGGTTCGACTTTTTAAAGAATGTAAATTGTGTAAAATATTACGGAAATGCTCTGTTAATATTTACATTGTTTTGTTGGCATATGCGAGATCGATTCAAAGACTTATCACACTAACCATAGGTGGTAGTGCCTGATCACAAAGCCACTATATTTTATAATTATACTGTGTCTTTACGAATGATATTTTGAGCTTTACGATTTACGATCTAAATTCGTATCTTTGTTTAAGATAAGATTAATACTGAATAACCTAATACCTAAATCTATATTTAAAAATAACATCTAAATTGCCCATAATTAAAACCTAAACAGTCCTATCACTGACTTATACATTACACGCCAACGCCAACGTTTCCAAAGTGTTAGTTAACAAATAGAGACTAGAAAAATATAGTTAAAAATATATAACTGTGATGATTTGTCGCTTAAAACTTCTAAAATTAACATAACTATGAAATATTCTTATTTCTAAAATTTATTTACTAGATATCCGTACATATGGATGATACAAAAATATTCCTTTGGTATTAAGTTTCATTAAAAAACATTTCATTAATTTTAATGGAATGTTGGATTAATTTTATAAAGAGAAGCGAAACTACTATTAAAAGGAAGAACTTATTAGGAAGACAAAAACTATGATATACTAAAAAAGTGTGATAAAAATTTGAGTGCAGTATTGAAATCTGCCTTGAATTTAGCTTTAATCAATTGTGTAGAAGTAGATAGATGCTATGGTATAAAAAAAACTAACATGAAAATGAAAAGAAACTACGTGCTATTACATTGATTATCATGATTAATAGATTCAAAACCCGATGATGAAGAGTCTCTTCCGAGATCCCAAGGGTTTAACTATAACAATGAACAATGACTGTAACCTTTGGCAAAAACTCATTACTTTAACGCGTTATAAAAAATAAATAACAAGATACTGTTCCACTGACAAATGCATTGACATTTTTTCTTAGTATAGAAAGACTTATCTAAAATTTAATTATTATACTAGACAAACACGGTATCCACTAGATTGAAGATTTTTTTAGATATTATAATTTTAATAATGAATTATTAATTACGTAATTTTTAATGTCAAAAGTGTTGTTTTTTTTTGTATTGTATTCTTTTAAACCTCTGTTATATTACTACATGTTTAATTACACTTTATAAAAAGTACTTTGGATATAACGCCAAACACAACATATACAAACACTATTGACATTAATTAAAACTGTTTTTTCCTACACTCAAAACAAATGACTAGGTATATTGTAAAACTATAGAATGTGTAGCATTTATATTGAGATCATAAACGCTTTTATAAATACCTTAAACGATTTAAACTATATTAATATTTAGAACATATTAGGTTAAGATGTTGTCAACAAATCATTAGTACATATTGACTTGCACAGGAAGACCTATTTAACGTATTACTTGTTAATATTTTTATATCGACAATACTTTATTTTTTTTTAACTCATTAAGCAACACAACGGTCAAACATTAGTTTGTTGGTAAGTCTAACTTATAATTGTAGCTTAACTATTTGATAACACAAAGTTGAAAATAATAAATGCTAAAAAATCAACTACAAAGTTACACAAAACGTTAAAAATTTAACGAAAACATATTTGTTGCTTCTTTCTTCACGATCCGTGTAGTGTTCGATATCTTAAATGGCGCTAAAAAGAACGTTATATTATCATTATATAAAAGGCAATTAATTATAATTATCTAATGTCAATTACAATATAAATGACCCATATCAAATAACAACTTGCAAATAATAAAAATATATTCAATTAATTTTCTTTAATGATAGAATAATCTCACTTTAGAATATTATGTTTACATTTCCAATCACGTAAAAAGGATAAATGAAGAAATAGTGACAAGGCAAGGTTAATTAGTGGCAGTGCCAGTAGGTGTCCACAGACGAACTTGAACCAGATTGGTGATATACTAAGGAAAGGCGTTGTTAAGAATACCCGAATCGACGAGCATGTATGCAGAGATGCAAAATATAGAAGAAGCGAGAGGTGTGTCCAGATCGTGCCAAATTGAAATCAATAATGTCTGCCTACCCCTCTGGGTTAAGAGCGATTTATTGTCAATTACATTACAATAACATAAAACGGGTCTATTATCTTGTGATGATATTAATTCAAATAACTAAGAATTGTGAAACTTACATCTTAGCAGATTTTTTTGCTAGTTTTTGATAAATAGATCCCATGGCAATGCCAGCTGGTCCCTTGGCGAGTTCAGCTGGCCCTCGAGCTAGAGTAGTCTTTTTTTCCACATTTTCTGGTCCTTCAGTGTTAATTGTACGGCCATTCCGTAGTTCCGGATTTGGTCCATTCCAAGTCATGTAATCTTCACTATAACAATAATATGTTGTTACGTTTAACATTATAATCTTCATTATAACAATAATATGTTGTTGTTAAGTTTAACATTATAATCTTCACTATAACAATAATATGTTGTAGTTAAGTTTAACATTATAATCTTCACTATAACAATAATATGTTGTTGTTAAGTTTAACATTATTAGCATAAGAATTCGTTTTATGTTTGTATTGCGTATTTTCTATACTAAAACAGCAAGTAACAAGGACTATGGCACGTCCGCACACAACGGTGGCAGATGTCAGTGTGGTGTTTACCACGGTTTGATGCTGGTATAAATGCCAATAAACAGTATTTGAAAAATTATATTACTAGAAATGGCTAATATCGAATTACAACGAAATAAATATTTATTCGTTTTTAAATCCTTCTAGTGTTTTTACTAAAATTGAAAAGATAATTAATAACACATACTTACAGAAGGAGGCTATCTTTTGGTCCTTGTCGTAGTGATGGATTAGGTCCGTTACTCGCGATACTGTATTGCGATTTGTATTTAGGCTCTACACTTGTACTCGTCTTTAAAATCGGCCTAAAATATTTAAAATGAAATAAATTATTTACATTTTTTCCATTTGAAAATAAGTCCACCTAAAAACCTCACTGACTATAATTACTAGTTGTGGAACTCAATTTAAAAATCCTATAAAATTAAGAAATTCTTCATATCTAAATAAGTTCACTTAACTTTTCCAAAGAACTATTAAAAAATAAATGACAACTATTTTTAGTTTACGGCAATGAAATAGTCAAATGTAGTGCTGGTAAGGGATTCAAAGGATACTCATTAACAATGCTAAATAAATTAATAATGATTATGACAATGATCATAATGATATCTACATGTTGACTATAAATTCTTACACATGTTTCACATGATAAGAGTATTTTAACACACACATAGAAACGCTATATTTAGCGGCTATTTAGATGCTAACGAAAATCTTATATTCATTAAAAAGAAACACGTAAAGCTTTCCCCACAGCCACACAATAACTAGTATACTGTAAAACATTTCAAATATTGAACATTTATTTTTTTATTCATGATTATTCCAAGTTGTCTATTTCATATAAGGCATAATTTATAAATAAGCAATAGAACACTCAAATAAAATCATGCTATGTATACATTAACATCGAATACATACTAAATTAATTACATTTAATCGTTGTTTTGATGTTTTTGTCAGGTTTCAAACAACTATATCAAAATCGTGTTTTCCTCGTGTTATGAAAACTATTCATTACTATGCAAATGTAATTAACTATATTGCTCTTAACCACGCCATAAAACCCAAGAGATTTTTTTAGCTGAATGTCAACAAGCAGTGTGAATATGGGTGCACACACAAATGGTGCCTGTGGGCCTCATTCTGCTATTTTAATACTGTCGTAACAGTTTCTTAACTACCTATTACTTGTACTGTCTAATTCTTGACACGATTAGCGATAAAAATGTCAATTTGCTAAACCTTTATTGCGACACGATTGTGTTAGCAAAATCAGGGCGTACAAACGTCGAAACGGAGACGCCACGTAAGCATGCAAAGGAACGTACTTCAGATGCTCGGTCCAGATCTTGAGGCGGCGCGAAACGGGCGCGGGAGACGGCCTGCTCGCCAGCTGCTCCACGCTGCCGCTCACACTGGCCGCACCGAGGGGATGAGTGATGTGACAACGATACGGACACGATTGATGGCATTATTGTTAATCACCGAAATTTTATTGGCGAGAAGATAGAACTTACCATCGAACGTAACAAGAATCAAAGACTGATAAGTTGAGCTAGAAGTAATGAACTTGAAACGAATATGGCCAAAGCAACTTTTGTGTACGAGTTAAATTGTTTTCATACAATTATAAATTGTTTTTCTACTCTTAAATAAACGTTAACAATTTACAATTGCTTAATACCGATTTTTTTACTTTAGATTTTAAATAGTTTTTCACAAAATATTGGTGTTAAAAATTAAATCTTGTGCGTTTTGCTTTCATATGCCTATGTGAGAAAACATTGCACAATTCGTCCCTTGGAAATTTTAATTTGCTATACACATATATTTTTTACTACCATTGTATAAAACAATTCAATTTGCACAAAGTATTGGTTTGTTAAAATTTGTTCCAAGTTCATTACAACAGGAGATGGTGTTACCATTTTGAAAATATAATTCATTTATACTGTTTAAAATTCACTGGGAGTTGAAGTACCTACAATATAAAACGTCGTAATACATTTTATTTTTTGTCGATAACATTGCACCTACCATCAATTATTTAATATTGTCTAAAATTTGTATATTGAAGATTTTGCTCATCAATTCTGTCCATGCTTATATTTATGCAATGATAAACACACAAAGATTGATGGTAATTATTATTTAATATAAAAGAACTAAAGGTTTATAACCAAAAAAAACCATCAACTTTCATGTATCCTTAGACTGTGAGAAGCTAACAAGCCACTGGATATTAGGTTTATATAGTAAGCTTTTATGAGGAAAAATGGCCAGCAAATATGTATTTGTAACCCCATGTGTATTTGTGTAATTTTAACAATCTTTGCATAGTAATTGAAGTACAAAGTAAAGTAAATTACATAGTGTAACAGATATTCAATATCAATTACACTTTATTACATATTTAGTTATTTTTGACAAACTACAGGTCGGAATATAACTTATGGTGGACATAATAAATCATATATGCTATATGCTTTAATACATGAATGTGGATTTCTTAAATAAAAAATTATAAATAAATAATGAAAAACGAATACCATTAAAATTGATTAAAACACTAATAGCTTTGATAGAATGATTGGGTTATATAGCGAGATTTTAACTATTTTTTTAGAAGTATATACTTTTAAACATAACTTAAACTTTTATTTCATCAACCTATCAACAATTTTTTTTAAAGATTTTTCTCTCCTCTCTCCTTCAAGTATTTCATTGAACTTTTTTAATATTTATTTTACACTAATTTTCTTTATTCATAAATTAATAAATATTTTTTCTTTAAAAGACAAGACTAAGACTTTACAATAAAAACTGAATCAATCACACTTGTAAAATTTGAAACAAATAATTTTAAGGTAAAAATCAATAAATTATATTTAGGTTTTCTGAAGAGAAGTTCTTACCCTTTGACAATTTCTGTAGGTGGACGTATTTCTTTGATTTCTACATTCTTAGTAACTTTTGGTTTATCCTCTTCTTGAACGACAGCATTTAATATTTGTTCTGCTCTTTCTTCATTAAAGTCAACACTCTCTAGAGCTATTGATATAACCCTTTCTGCTACTGTGCTAAATTTCTTTTGCAGTTTTTGCTTTACTAAAAAATGAAATTCATGTTTTTAAAACAAATTTACTAATAATAATAAAAAAATATTAATTTAAATGGTGCAAATTTGTTTTGTTAGTTAACACTTTTGGCCCATAATTTTTATTAGTATGTATATTTCCAACTTACACTGTACTTTTTCTTCTGATGTTTTCATTATAGTAACAACTTTCTTAACAGGCTGTGGTGTTTCTTTGTCTTTTTTCTTCTGTATAGAAGTGTCTTTTTTTGTAAAACCCATACCAATGAGCTCCTCACTGGCCTTTTGCACATTATCATCTTTATTTGCTAACACATCAAGAATTAATGTCTCATCTGCTTTTGCAAAAATACTTTTGAGATACCTGCACATAAATATATTTTTATTTACTATTTATAATTTGTAAGTTTAACTGCTTATTGTGTTAAAATTGCACATAATTTTTAAGAATAAATTTTGTTACAACCCTCGCAAATTGCTAATGTCGCTGGCCGCCGTTTTATAACTTTGTGACATTGAACACTCACCCTTAACAACAATCTTATTTGCAGCTATTGTTGTCATTTTTTTTAAAGTTGCAAAAAACTTCACAGTTCATGCTCATCAAATTATATATTATTTAAATATAAAAATCTGTCTTTCTCACAGTTGATCACAAATATTGAAAATTTGAGAATGAGATTAAATAATCTTATCCAAAACAACAAGTCATGGTGATATCAAAAATAACCTGCCCTTACTATATAAATACTATTACAGCATGGGAATCAACATCAGATGATCAAACAACAATTACCAATTCAACTAACAGACTTTTATCAGAAGGACACTATTATTATTAATATTATAATATATTTTAAAATATATCTGAATAATTATTATATATATGTAACCCCCTATCTTATTGACAATAACAATTCCATAATAATTAATAAACTAACTTCAGTGTTAGAATTGTTTAATTATGGATGACGTCACATGGATAATTTATAAATTTGACAAGATCCCAGCACATCATCATCTTGCGGAGGTAATACATAATTATTTATTTATCAAATTCACCTAAAATTATAGTCGGAATACTCTGGCTTCATAAATATCCATACATCCAAGCATAATTATAACATGTTGGTTATAAGTGCCCTTCATATTATGTTTAAGTAAAACTTAAATAATACTTTAATATTGTATATACATACTTCAATTTCATTTTTGGTGATTGATGTTTTGTTCGGCCATCAACTGCCTTTGCCGTACCCAAATAGCTTGATGCGCCTGAAGCTGCTCTAAATAGTAAAGGTGAGCCTGAAACATAAATAATACGGTTAACTGTCCTTTATGTCATATTAGAGCATGCAGAGGAGATTAAATTTTACTTGACATTATGCAATAAATAAAAAAAACATTTAAGTTAGACACATGACACATATTTTGTGTTGTAATTAGGAAGAAAAATTATTATTTTGCAATGTATTTGTAAATAGATTTTATATTATACTAAAAATGTAAGCTATGTTTACCTTGCGGTGTTCCAGTAAGAGATGTCAAATGACAAGAGCCTTGCATAGATGATCCTCCTTTTGCGAGTTGCATTGCAGAATAAACGCCAACAGCACTTTTCTGCAGCCGTGACATAGAAGGTGACATACTTAGGGGGCCAGGTGTAGTTATAGGATGCTTCTCAACTTGCAATGCACTTATTACTACTGCTTCACGGTTGTAGTATCTGAAGAATTAAAATGAAAAAAAAACTGGTGTTATTAAACACCAGGTTTTTTCACCTTTTTAGAAATTTAAATTGTTTTGCTGGTTGTATTTAGGTTAATATTAAACCTCACATATAAGTACTAAATTTTAATTAAGAATAAGATAAGAAAACATATTTTGTTATGTCCTGACTTCTTGTACATTTGAACCCATCATAACAAAAAAAAAATGTTATGAATGTTTTATTTTAGTTGGTACTGATACTTATTTGGCAATAGGCTTACTGCTTTTTCACATTTGGGGCCTAATAAGTGAGGAAAAAAGAGCTCCACTATCTATAACACTATGGATACAATAACATTAGTTTTTGTGAGGAAGATATTTACATATTTTACACCACTTTTTTTATTACAATCTTTTAATTAACTTGTATTGTTTGTATGTATTGTTCCAGTCTTGCAATTGAATATTATTAGGTAGCAGGAACTTATTATAACTTTAAAAAATCACTTAATTCCGAAAGGAGTAATATTGTAGTAACAATGAGTTGAATAAATGTCTTCAGGGTACCTAATTGTTCTTACACTATACATTTTTTTAAATTAAAGAAATAAAAATGTAAGTCTTACTTCTTTAACAAAATTTTGATGTGTGTCTCACTGACGGTTGGGAACATGGCACTTATTTTGGCAACTAGCGCATCTGTATCAGATGTAATAGTAAGAGAATCTTGGAATTTCTCATTTAGGTGAGAAACCCGACCCGGAAGTGGACTGCCCCGAGGTGTAAGACATAGAGCTCGACCAAGGATAGGACTCTCAGTTGGTGTAACAAGTCCTTTTCCATCCTATAAACATAATTAAAATCACAATTAACTCAAATGACTTGTACAATAATTATAATTTAGGTAATTATTAAATAAACTTACACGGTGAGGTATGAGTCCTTTTGGGTGGAACATCTTTGGACTGGTCTGTGCTGTAAAAGCATGTTGTAGGCGAATAGGAGAGGGATAAGGATGAACATGATAAGAAGAGCCATGTGTTGACTGTGTGTCCCAATGGTACAGACATGTAGAAATAAACCAAACTGTAAACAAGTGACAATGCTACACATATTGATATCATCATCATCATCAGCCTATGTCAGTCCACTGCTGGATATATGCTGATGATGATCATGATTTATCTTGTTAAAGATCTGCATTTATGCAAATATGCTCATCAGTTGGTTCATTGGTACTATTAATTTTTCTTTCCATAGAGGAAGTGGTCAATCTGTGTATACCTCTCTTTAGCTAAGTGATCAGCATTGTATTAATATTAACATATAATTGTGAACATCAAGATAACTAAGCTGTTGGTACACCTATAATAAATTTAAAAAATATATATATGTGGTCTACATCTTTACATACATTGAAACTGCTGTTTTAGACAGCATACATTCTTTTTCTCCAACTTTTCTTATGCATCCTTTCAATATATCGAAACCTTATATGCCACATCTACTAAAGGGTAGCAGGTCTAAGTAAAGCACTTCGATGTTGTTTATCTTAGCAAATTTAAGTAGACATGATTTAAAATATGTTACTAAAAATGAAGAGCCAAAAGAAATCCTACACAAATGACGGGAACGTAATTTGTTTAAAATCATACAATTATAAGCTTACCTGAGGATGTATACAATCTAATGCAATATTATGAGAACCGTTCTGTATCGATTTGTATTTAGAACGTATTTCTTCCATGGCAAATCAATAAATGACTTATATCACTGCTATAACTCTTACAATCGCGAACTTCCGTTGTGATTAATACGAAGTTCTAACCAACAAAATCTACAATTCAAGTCTTTAATCCTTTGTTTTTAAATCAACTTTACAAAAACCATTGAAACCAAATTTCCTCCAAACAACAAATTTAAAAATGCTAATAAATAAATTGTAATAAATGTCAGTTCAGTAGGTCCTTAAATATTGTCAATCTTTTTTCATTGTTGAGTGCAAAGCAAAGCAATGGTGAGAACAAAGACGTTCATGAACTGCGCAAGTCAATATTTTAGAAAAATCAATATTAAGTTATTGTTGCTCAAAAGCACCTCAGTAAAAATATTGTTAGTTTACTTGTTTTGCCTTAACAACATAGAGCTTAAATGTAGCCAAATATAAATAAAATGGTAAAAGTAATTTCCGTTTAAAGTATATTTATATGCTGTAACGTCCTGAGCCCCACGATTTCACCCGCCGCCGTTAATTTAAACGACAAATATCCAGCCTAGCCTAAGCTAAGAACATTATCCATTCGAAGTATTCGGTTGATATTTTAGTGACTTTATTAAAATCATTCTTCTTAAAATCTCTATTCACATTCATATCTCAATTCGTGCAACTTCTTGATCTGAACATACGTTAAGTCCTCTGTACTTGCAAATTTTTCCCATTCCTTGCATCCGTAAATATTAAAGAATACTAGTTAGTTATCAACTTCTTTCAAATGCTTATCATGCATTTTACTCTTGTGGATTAAAAATTATCGATAGGTTTAGGTACATCACTAGTACAAATAGACCAAAAATATTATTGAAACATTTTTCATATTACATCATATTATCGATAAATGCTACATATAATTGGTAATATATTCTAGATAAATGTTTACCGGGCCTCAACCAAAAGAAATTTGTCCAGGAACTACTTTTGCGGCACCTTTCTTGATTTTCCTTAAAATCGTACCTCACAAGTTTTATATCGTTTGCCTGGCATTCTATGTGACTTGTGAGATATATCAAATATTTGTGTAATATATATTAAAAAAAGAATAAAATAATAACACTATTTGACATATTTAAACTATATTAATTGATTTATATCAAATTGATTATTATATTGATTCATATCAATAGATTTATATCAGTATTTCTTTTTAAGTAGTATTTGGCAGTATTACATTCTCTTTGGTCATTAAGCGAAAGAGTATGAGTAGTGATGGACGGCGATGGCACGATTGGGCACGATGCGCCACTAAACGCACTACAAAGTCCGTTGTCATCCCATACAATAATGTCAACCTGCAAATGTCATAGGTGGATAATCCTGGGATTCTTCTTCTTCTTTATTTTTGGCTCTAGCACGGTTTGTGCATTAGCCAGTGTCAAGTAATAACATTTTTATAATTCGCCGTTTTAATTATTTACAGTTCATGAATAAGTTTTTAATGGGAGCATGGCAGCCGTCAACACGTCGATGGCGCCGGTTGCCATGCTCCAACCCTGGGATTGTGTGAAATGAAAAAGTTTAAGGTTTTATAAAAGGATAAATTGTAACGGTTGTATATATATTGAATCGAATTTATATCTTTACTAAAATTTAAGTGTTTCGATTTAACTCTTTCTCTCTTTCGTTCTTTACTGCTACTATCAAAACAAATCGATCATTCTCTCTCTTTTTGCTTACCATCTCCGTAGTCTATTCATCTCATTATATATTTTTATATGACACTAAATAATCTGATAGACGTGGGTCGTTTACGTTTTCGACGACGACGAAACGAGACCGTTTATTACGGACGGTAAACTAGTTTATAAAACAGTCTAATTTTCGACTGGTTTGACACGTTCATTGTCATTTCAACCCCGAATGCCCGTGTGATAAACAACATTTATTGATTATCAATTAAAAACAAAAAACTTTTTGATTAATTAAAATGAACCTCCCTTCATACTTTTTCCAGGCTTAGTTAGAACTGGCAGGTTGAATAATCGAAATATGAATATATACATACATAAATTATATTTTAAAAAATATTAAAATACTTTACCATCAGAGGCTAATGCACAAATAAGAAGAATTCAAATAAATTTTAACTTTTACACGAGATTTTACGCATTTCTATCGGGACTAAAAAAAATAAGTAAATACAAAATTTTAAAAATCTAGTACATATACATGAAGATAATACTTGCAACTGCAATTTAAATACTTATTTTTTTTTATTATACATTGATGTTTTGATACGCATTGAAAGTTTTACCAAGTGACATAACAATTCAATGTATGATGAAACCTTTTAAATGATGGTTGCATAATTTTTCGAATTTCGTTCGTGTAAGAACGAGAAGTAACGAAAACCGATATCGGACGGACTGCTCCCACGCTTCGACTATGTTCGTTTCGACTGCTTTCATTTCAGTTCACTCATTGCGTCGATCGTTTAGTGAACGTTGTTCGAAACGTGAACCGTGAAAGAAGTTCACAGCTTACGTTCACGCACCACGCGATGAACGATGAAAGCAAAGGTCGTTCATGGTTCGACTGGTTTATTTTTCAACAATAAACTAGTCTTACCGTTTACGTCACATAAACGGTCTAAAAAAACTGTTCGTCCATTCAACGACCACGTAAACGACATCTGTAAACGAATAAAGATAATCAACACAACTCGTAGAATTTTTCCTTAGTGATCTAGTGGGTTGCCATTATTTGTATACTATTTGTTTGGAGAACCGTTAGCACTTGGGGAGAAAACGTATTCGAAAAGCAACTAAACATTGACAAAAGTATACATAAAACAATCGTCGCACTTTTTCGATTCATTAAGCCTTAAAAATTTTCGTTACATAAAATCCAATTAACAATTAACCGTACCAATGATCTTATAATATAAAAAGTAGCAGATATGCCATTAGTGTTCGAAAAGTGAAGACTCGAAGGCGTCCCAATTGAGACGCTTTTTCTTTAGCTTTCATCATGTATCTACGCTAGTGGCGAACACTAGCTGTCCTCTTTTTTTGTTATTATTTTAAGTACGCTATCCTTTTTAATTTCTTTGCAAGCCTACTTTCAGAAGTGATCAAGGCAAAGGCATGCATCAAATTAGATTAACTCATAACTTGATCGCATTTGTTAGTTAAGTGATAGATGTATATGTTTAATTAAGAATTTTTGGGCATAACACAAAAATATATTTTTTTAAATGTATTGACTTGTTAAATTATTTTTATAATTTTTTATATAAAGAAAATCACACAATTTCTTTTAACTGCTTTATAGGTACTTAAATTGCGACTGCATTTGTTTAAGGTTTATTATTCGAATTTTCCGCCATTACGTACTTGAGTGTTTTCATTTTCTTCATTGTGTCGGACAAAGGCAGTAGGAATTTTTGAGTGATTTTTGTTCATGTCAGTGTCCAAAATACGATCCCTACGCGAGGGGGTTTTTCACGGAGGCCGGAAGAAAACAATGGCGCAGAATAGGACTTCGGACAACGTCGTTATGCCGGACATTACCGAAGTATCCGAAGACGATCCTCTGGCGACGGACACCGAGCACGAATCCGATCGTACTGATGGCGATACTGTTTTGGCAAGTGAAATCAAGACTGCTCGACTTTCGAGTGATTCAAATGGTGTTATTACTGTGCCAGTGTCGTTGCCAGTCGGTACACTTATAACGGGTACCACGTTTAACGTAATAACGTCTGATCAGCTACCGCATTTCAAGCCTATGATATGCGTGGACAACGGTTTCATTTCTGGTGGACCAGTCTCCGAAGATATAAAAGCGACACATATTGTCATACAAAATTCGCCACCACCGCAAGGTCGGGAGCAGTCGCATGGCGATGCTAGTTCAAGTTCTACGCCAACAACGCGGGCAGCTATTGCTCGTTCTTGGATAGAAACGGCGCATATGTCACCTGTTCTTCCCGTGCGCTGTAAAAACACATCAGCTGAGCTTCACAAACACAGGTTTGGATCTGGTGGTCGAGGGCGATGCATCAAATATGGTATGAAATGGTTAACGCCAAGTGAATTCGAAGCTTTGTGTGGTCGTGCGTCTAGTAAAGATTGGAAGAGATCTATAAGATTTGGTGGAAGAAGTATTCAAGCTTTAATTGATGAAGGTATTTTGACACCTCATGCAACAAGTTGCACATGTGGAGCCTGCTGTGATGATCAGTCAGGTACTAATTCATTTAATATTGGGCTACTACTTTTACAACATAGAAGCAAAAGTGAGGTTATTATACTTGTATAAAATAACCTCACTTTGACTTATGTGTTGCATAAACTAAAGCACATTTTATAACAAATTTAAGCAATAATTATGTTTATATAGTTGTATCAGAAAGATAGTTATTGTGTTGAATAATTAAAAATGTTGACCAGCAATACTATAATCTAGTCAACAAGTACAAAAACATATTAATTCTTGATAAAGCTCTTAAAAATATGAGTGATACCTCATTTAATTCAGAATTCCATCTAGAAAAATATATCTCAAGGATATATTAGCACATAAAAATACAATCATTATTAACAAATAAGATTTAAGAAAGATGGTATTATGTATTTTATTAACTTAAAGATTGCACTAAAGATGCTGTACCATACAATAACAAATATTACTTTAAATATTGAATAAATTATGGTGGTCAATTTAAAAAAAAATATACTATTGTTAATTAAATTAAGTAAAAGAGACATTACAACATACAACACACAACACTTTAAAAATATGTTAACAATATGATATGGTAAGGTAGATGTGTAGTGTTAATACATACTTGGAATTTGAGTGTTTAGGCATTTACTTACTTGACCAACAAGTAAGTAAATATGTATTACTATCTGCTGTAATCAAGTGAGCTACTTTGTGACACCTGTATGTTTGAGATACATTGGTTTTGATATAATAGTAAACTGCTATGTCAATTAACTATCAGTTGATGTTTTACCCATTGAACCACTGATGTAGTGATGTGATAATCAAAATTATTGTCATCAATTTCAGCTATGGGACCTGTACGTCTGTTTACACCATATAAAAGAAGAAGACGAAATCAAGAACCAGAAGAGAAAAAAACAAAGACAAAGCGTGAAAGTGTACTTGCAGAGAGTGATGTAGACAATATCCATCAGTCAAGCAATAATAGTCATTCCAAAGAAGCATGGCAGTCTATTGCAGATGGCTTGGAAAGTAGTAATGACTACCATATTTTGGAAAATCCCGAAACAAAGCCTGATCCATCATTAAGTAGTGACAAGAGTAAGTGTTTCTTAGTCTAAATGTTTCAATATATGTCTGGTCTCCATCTTTTCAAAGTAGATATACTGCGCATTTGAATGCAGTGAATAAAGTCATCGTTTTTCATTAGGATTAGAATGAGTTGCCAGCATCCGTTTTTTCCTCCAATTATGATGTGGGTACCTCCAGAAGAGTGAATAGATTGTTGCCAAACTCACTAGTTTGGCAACAATCTATTCACTCTTCTTCACATACTATCTTTCAATCACATTACAATTGTGGTCAAGCATTATAAAATAATTTAAAATAACTAGTTTAGTAAAAATATATAAGTTATTCAACAATTGAGGGATAATACAATTTTTTTAAGTATTTGGAGGAAACAGTGGCTGAATATTTCATGAAACAATCCATAAATTAATAGATTCATGAGCAGACAGATCAAAGCCCTACACCATAACCAAAGGTGTCATTTACAAATAAAATTGCTGAGATTTTAATATATATCTAGATAAGATTTATTAATATTATATT
>JWHW01026711.1:118829-136801 GCA_000931545.1 Papilio glaucus
GTTTTCTGTAAAAATCCAGAACTATGAAATCTACATATTTTGCCATCTACATTGTGGCACAAGATTAACACATAAAATGTAGAATAATTCAGTTCAATCCACAATACAAGATAAAAATTGTCTTAATAAATTAAATTGAAAAGAAAAGAGTATCTAAATGGATTTAACTGTTTTTGAGTTGTTATACTGTTACAAATCATGACAATATCATAGTTACTATCACATTGTCCTCGCACATTAGTATATTTTCAATTTGCTTGGGCATTATTTATAACAAAGTTACACCTATTTTATTATCATGTTATATTACAATTTTTTTATCAATCATGCCTCTATTATATAAGTGTTCTGACAGACTTCCAGGTGGTCAAAATCTTCCTAATAAATATGAGGATAGTGACTAAAAATTTTATTAACAATATTTTAGACCATTTTTGTCCACTAATTATCCCAATGCCACCTTGAATTAGCTTAAGTACAGAGAGAGAGGTGTACAATTTCTTGTAGTTATCTCCAATCGAGAAGAAATAATATACATATATGATTTAAAAAATTCCAATGCATCATATAAGTTCATGTCGTTATTATTTTGAAATTCTTTTATATTCTGGAACTCCTTAACTAAAAAGAAAAATAATAGTTTGGAAGCTGAAAAATATTGTTAATCAATGCCTGCGCTAATATATGCTGGCGGATAGAAGGTCTGCGCTTAATATTAATTTGATGTGTTGTGTTGTGCAAGGAATCAATATTTGGCGATTGTTTGGGGAGGCCTAAGTTCAGCAGTTGATGATCATTGACTATGATAATGACATTGTAATTTTGTAAAAGAGTTTGATCTAGGGAGATAAAAATGGAATTTTATCAATACTCATGTTCAATTATTAACATGTATCCATTTAGTACAACAGGTAATTACTTCAATCATATTTTTTTGTCCTTAGCATCTATAGTATATATTTACAGCTGAATTGTGTGATTCTTTAAAAAAAATTGAAAAATTAATTGGTTATAGATAAAACCTAAAAAAAATCTTTCACCTGATATTAAGTGATAATTTGTTTATATGGGTAGTGGACCCATAGGCATGCAAATAAGTTTCTACCTTTATTGGACAGAGGGAGAGATGAAAGAATAATTCTTTCTGAGGATTGAATTGGAATTGGCCCCTTAGTAATATAACTAGGATATTAATACTCAACTGGCATGTGTACTAATTGTTATGTTACATATAAAACCATTGCTAGATTAAATATTATAAACAATTTATAGTGTTAAGCATATAGGCATTGCAATATCAAATTGCTTTTTTTTTAAATGTAGAGGATATATGGCAGGCGGCTGATATTTATGATGTTAGATAATAAGGCATTGCTAGATTAAAAAACTTTATTATTACTATTATGGACTAAGATGTACTGAACTATTTGACTAACCCACCTGCCGCGAAGCTATTGTATTCTCTCCACATCGCGGTTGCATTACAATCATTTGAATTTTTGCAAATGTAATTTTTTTTAACCTATTGATACAAGGCTGCTATTTCAAAATGTTATAATTTATATATGTTTAAGATTTAAAGAAAATGTCAGCCTATTTTCATGTGTCAAGTATATGCCAGAAGTAAGCAAAGTTTTCATTGGTAGCCTGCCACATTTAATTTATAACCTGCCCTCCTACAAGCCTGAAAATTTAAGGGAATTCTTAATTCACGGACAGTAAATCACCATGTAAAAAAATAGCTAAATAGCTTTGTGACAGGTTGGTTAGTCAAATGGTTCAGTAGCTCCAGCTCTATTATAAAATGTAACTATGTAGAATTATTATCGGGCAGATGTATTATTTCTAGTGTAAGATGTAAAAGCGTTGCAAAATTAATTTACTCAAAACGCCATGAATAATAAAATAAAATAATAAATAAACGCAATAAAATCCGTTAAATTAATTTAATTTCAATGTGTAATGTTCAATGTGGGATTTTAAAACTGCATATGACTTCATGCATAGTTTGTATTATGTTATCTCAGTTTCCGATGCTCTCCATTAGCGACAAACATTCTAGTTTCTAAACCATATCTAAACAGCGATTGGCGCGAAAATGAGACAACGCTATTATTGTCAATTACTTGCTTATTACTAAAGCCTTTTTTGCTTGTGGCATCTTTTAGCAATTGTGGTGTTAAATGTAAAGTTGCTAGGTTAAATAGGATAACAGATTAAATTAATGAAGATTTAATAATGACATTGAAGTCACATTTATATTGAATTACTATTATTAAAGTGAAGAAGAAGAAGGTGACACGGGAGCAAGTGGTTCATCAGATATTAGTGACCACTCCCCATAGGCATCCGCAAGAAGAAAATAATTTGCAGATGCAGTGCCTACTTTTAATTGACAGAGGATAAACAGAAAAAAAGATATTTCCATTTTCTATCCCCCCCATCCTCTGTCAAATACGCTTCCCTGTTCCTATTCTAATCCTCCCCCCGCCCGCCCGTCCTTTTCTAATAAGAAAAGAGAGGACTATAATGAAGCCCCTAGCAACTCTCTTATCAGACGATCCGCAGAATACTTCTACTTCACGTTTCAGGTCGTGATATTTCATTGGTTGAGCAGGTCTTCGTTGCAGGCTCTACCACTGTTGAATTACTGTTTGTTACCCGGATATTTAGTATGTTTTCAAATATCAAGGCATTGCTTTCGTGGAATGTATAATGTTTATTGTAATGTACCTATCGGCGCGGCCGTGTTGTAAATTAATCTTTGATTATCTTAAACTTAAGTTGCAAAGTTCAGCTTTTTAGTAACCCTATACCAATATTAAGATTTCTGTCTCATCAGCACCCTGATAGAAGAGTATAGACTAGATACGAAAATAAAAACCATCAATTATTGTACCATTTCAAAAGCATTGAAACTTTGTCTCTTACATACGTATTATAATCTTAACATACAGTTTTATGAATCATACCCCACTGCTACTAATTATCTCTCATATCTTAATACGGATTTAATATTTTAGCGTATCATCACACATTACATATAATATCTAACACTTTTTCATATCAAGCATAGACCTATGCTATGTCACGGCGGCGGAGTCTCAATGGTCGACACTATAAATGTTAATTTTATATTTTAGCACAAATGTTTAAGCCGTTTGTATCAGATATAAAAGTACTGCTATATAAGTACATAATCGTTGCGTTTCTGTTTGCTGGCAGATTTATCTACAAGAAATGACATGCTTCGCGATCAAGCGGCTAGTCAAACTTTACAAGCAGGATCGCGCAAAATAAAAAATAAAAGCTACAGTGGTAAACCAGAAGCTTATAATACAATACCTGGTTAATATTATAATTACATTACTCACTAGACAATAATTTATGTATATGTTTTACTTGTTTAATGGATTTTGCTACGTTATTTACATTTGCTTAATTGTTATTGCAGACGAATGTTAAATGTAGATATGCCCCTTACGCTTTTACATCCTTTTGTTGTGAATTTCTATATGTCCTTTTTATATCTGCTCATGTTTTCGTTAATGATGTGTTACTGTGCACTTTACATTTGCGATAAAACAGAAGGAAATCTTTATTTCAATTCAAAACAGAGTTACGTTTTTAGGCGCTGGCAACCACATAAATATAAATAAATATAGGGTCACGCCCGTAACCCAGAGGGATAAGCAGAGATTATGGATTTTAATTTGGTGCGACCCTGGCATACCTCTCTCGCTTCTTCTAAATCTATACGTCTACGCAAACAACCTCGTCGGTTACGTGTACTCCTTATATCGCCCTTTTTAACTATGAACGTATATCGACCACTATAATCTAGTCAATATAAGTTCTTGGAAGTCCCCTACCATTACAACCATTCGCTTTTGCAACATAAATTTGTTTCGCCACAACCACATAGTGGACAGTAATTTCTGTTAAATAGTAGCTTGTTGTTGTATGTAGATAATTCATGAACATTTTATAATGAAATGCTACAATTCACATGATAGTTATGCAATAGGCTATGTCAGACTTATAGTTGTACAATAGTTTGTTTATTTAAATTTAAAAGTCTTTATCAGTCCTTAAAAGTCAAATGCCAGTAGTAGGCAAGTTGTAGTTCAAATCAATTTAAATTGAGGGTGATTTTTAAGGATAACGAATTCAAGTGCAGACATGGTGCTTATTATGCAAATGTTGTAAATCTGCGACAGTAAATGTATTCAGAATTGTCGCATTTGGTTGTAAAATGTCCACAAAATAGATTACTTCAGAATAAAATTTTGGAAAAGTTCTTTAAGAAGAATTTTTCATATTTTCAGGTTTGCCAGATTTAAATACAGTACTTAAGCGCTTAGAAGATATTGGTCAGTCACTTGTCAAGGTTGCTAGCGAATTGAAACAGTGCGTAGAAGATGTTAGAATACTTAGCACTAGACAATTGGAGAGATTGGAGCAAGAGAGAGCATCTGCATTGCTAGCTGCAAGTGTGGACGCTGAGGTTGATGTTGAACAGGTGACTCTGCATAATGTTGAAGACACCGTATCTAAAAAGGTAAGTGTTGTTTATTTTTTCTCTATACCTAAGATTGAAAACTTTCGTGTAATTTATTTCCTCGATTGTGGGAACCCAGAATGAGTAATAAGTGCAGCTCAAATTGACATGTATTAAGAAGCCATAACTGGGGCTTGACAGGATTTTATAATTTTAATAAAGGCATTAGTCGGTTTGTAAAAGAATGAATGAAGACAAAGAAAATTATTTGCCCAGTGAAAGATAGGAATGTGTACCAACATTTTTCAATTCTCTAGTCTATTTTGCAATTTGCAGCTCTTGAGTTCTTAATTGTACATATTTTAATTTATCCATTTATTAAATCTCTTAAGTCATTATTTAAATTGTTTTTTTGTAGTGCGCAAATTGCAACCGCGAAGCTTCAGCAGAGTGTTCATTGTGCAGACGTACTCCTTATTGCTCAACATATTGTCAGAAAAAGGACTGGTCATCACATCAAATTGAATGTCTACGGTCAGTGCCTATACACACTGACAGTCAACAACATCAATCAATAATGTTCATTGTGGAAAGTCAGCATCAGTAGCTACAATATAAGGTTTGTTTTTGACTTCGGTATTTACACACTATATTGCAAGTTATTTCCTGCAGTATCAATAAGCTGAATGCTTTTCTTTTTTTTAGCAGATTACTTTAAAAAAATGTTGGTGAGGGGACGCCCTAGGAGAACTTATATCGCTCAGATTAGTGACTAACTAAAAATGGGCGATATAAGGAGCACCCGTAACCGACGAGCATGTATGCGTAGATGTATGAATGTAGAAGAAGCGAGAGGTGTGCCAGGATCGCGCCAAATGGAAATCCATAATCTGCCTACCAGTCTGGGTTACGGGCGTGATCGCATATTTATTTATTTTATTATTTACTTTAAAAAATATTCTCTATTTCAGACTATTCGGAATCTTAAGCTGCACTTACCCAAAGGAATAATTTAGTATGCTAGACCAAAGTGTAATATATGTACCCAAAATTGAGCTCCACTTGCCAATTTTGTTATCATAGTACTAGAATTAGTTTTATATTCCAATTATTGGGACCTAGTATGTAGTTTACCTTTTTAAATTTAAACGAAATTTTGTGTTTATTATTAACTTTAAATTTATAATTTTGCTCAAGTGTGCTATTATCAATAATTATTTAATAAAGGAGAAGTTTAGTGCAATTTTACAATTAGCTTCCAATATTTTGCTAATAGTTTGTTTTATATATTTAGCCTTCAATTGTATAGTTTGTGTAAGATATGGTATTAGCTATATATATTATTAGTTGTTTAATTATTGAATTTTATTTTTAATGATTATAAATTGTGAGTGTTATGTTCGATTTACTTTACTCGTATTGTTATACACATATATATATTTTTTTTATAAAATCAATTGTAGTATAAAAAGGCTTATCAATATGTGTAATCAAAATTATAAAATTTTAATTTTCAATATTCATTATAGCAACAATAAATTCAATTGCCTGGAAACATTTAAATTGTGAACATGATTTGTTACATATAAAATAGTAATATAATAACTGTGCAATAAATAGCAACGAATTCTTAGTCATCATATGTATTTTAAAATAGTAAGATTACTAATACTATTAGTATTACAAGTTAATTGGTGCCTTTATATATGATAGTTGTTCAGTATTAAAGTAAGTATAGTCACCTTGAGTGACAGAATGTTTAATCCAGACATCAGAAGTGTTATTTGATTACATTCCATTAATATCTTAATTATATTAAATGTATAACAATGATTTATCTGAAGTAAAAACATAATTGTTCTAAATTCCGTAGTAGACTAAAATTTTTTTGTCATGTTAAATTGTTACCAACTAAAAAGTAATAACAAACTGATTTTATGTAATTTCAATATTTAAAACAATTTTTTTCAACTTCAAACAAATCTGCTTGATATCATCATATAACAGCCACCTTTTTTATGTAATTGTATTTATTGTAAATATTCAGGGTAATTTTGATAGTGACGCATCATAGGGTCTTCCAAGAAAAGAGCATAGTTGGTCCAAAAAGGGCGGCAATAATTTACATGACACTCTTATGGTGTTGTGAATATTCATAGTAGATAGAATGTATATGAATGATTCGAAAAGAGAGGTAAAAAATATTACTAGATATGACATTTTACATCATTCTGACCAGGTTTAGTGAATATAGAGAGTATGTCATGTGTAGTTTTTACTGAGACATTGGAGAACTACAAAAGACTTCGTGTCAGTGAAAATAGGACTCTTCTGGGTAACATTAAGACTGGGTTTCAATAAGCTTAAGAGTTACTGTCCAAATATGTGTAACTGTACAAATCCAAGATGATTTTCGATAATTATTTGAACTAATTCTTATAATAAAATTGGTGTCATAAAGTTAGGGTGAACATAATATATTAGCTGTGATTGCTAAAGTAAACTAAAGCGAAGAAAAATGAAATATTATTTTTTCTGTTTATCTTTTCCTCTGTTCATTATAGGTAGGCAACATACGAACTTTCAACATACGAAATTTCATATCAATCTGACAACGAGAAGGTGGTTAAATTTTAATTTCTAATTTTGACCTAAATAAACAAATAAATTCCGTACAGGTCGAGCCAAATAAAATCGTTTAATAATATATACAAATACCACCACCAAGATCGATTTATTTAACATTTTTTCGAACTACCGCATAACTCCAGTCAGCCCGTGACCATGGCGCATGCAACTTTGCCGAAATATTGGGAGCTCAAAAAGGCTAATCGTGGTAAGAATCCCGTTACTTATAAACCTTTTATAAGTAAAAACCACGAAAGTTTAAAGTTATACATCGAGAACCGGTCGGGCCGGAATGTGTAAACAAAATACGCCAACTAGAACGCGCGCGGAAAGAGTGAATGTATTCGTGTTTCGATCGACTTTTTAATTAAGTGTCGGGACAGCGATGTTATACCGAAATGTGTTCGAATTAAACCACGTTTAGATATACACGGTTCCGCGAGTATTCTGCAGAATGCGAGTGTAAAATTGTTACGTAAACTGATTCGTAATAACCGCTACTTATTATAAAAAGCCCATTGTGAGTTATATAGTTTACATCTGGAGTGCAGTGAGTTGTTGTCGAGCAGTGATTTTGATCTATATGACCGTATAACGTATCTACAGGCGCAACGTACTAGTGAATTCCGTACTACGAACCTCGAACGTAAGTTTAGTTTTTTGATTGACAAAAAATCGCATATAGACAGTATTGGAGTCAGCTATGACGCAACAATAACGGTGATAGGCGGTATAGAGGAAGCCTATATATATTAATCGAAATAAGTTAAGGCCGGTTGACGCAGACATATTAAGACAGGATGTCACATTACGTAAGGCAAAACTCCCAAGAATGTCACTAACAAGGAACTGGCCGCAATAAAAGAACTTCGCACTGACCCCGACATATTGGTATTGAAGGCAGATAAAGGCAACGCGACGGTTGTTATGAATGTTAGTGACTACAATAATAAAATCAAGGTTTTACTTGACGACACTTCGACTTACAAACTCATGAATAACAACCCTACGCAGCGAGTGAATCGGAAAACCTTAGCTTTAATAAACAAACATAAAGATGTAATACCTCCAGACGTCCATAAACATCTAATACAGCCTAGAACAGTGCAACCATCTAAATTATATGGTTTGCCAAAGGTCCATAAAGGTAATATCCCACTCAGACCTATAGTGAGTCAAAGTGACTCGCCCACGTATTACCTGGCAAAACATGTCGCATGTGTACTGCAACCTTTATTGGGTCGTACAACATCATACGTCAAGGATTCTCGTCATCTCATAGACATCTTAAAAGACACCAGGGTTGAAGCAAATGACACTATGGTCAGTTTTGACGTTGATTCGCTTTTCACCAACGTACCCATTAAAGATGGTATAGAAGGTGATTCTTAGTAAAAATAATATCCCGATAGAATATGCCAAGTTACTTGAACACTGTTTGGTTACGAGTTACTTCTTATACAATGGTCAGTACTACCAACCAAGACCAACACCACCATACCTTCACCACCACCACCAACCCCCAACACATATATACATCATGTGTATTGAGTATGGAAAATTTATTTTGATATTACATACAGACGCTTCAATTTAATTTATCTGTATACATTCGTTCAGGTGAAAGTCGAGATTTTTGATTCAATGATTATTACAAGTTGCGATGTTTGCGTTGGATCTTTTGATATTATATTGAATGAACTGAAAATATTAACGTATTTAATGATTTAATACAAACCTTGATGTAATGGACTGGTGAAAATTAAGAAACCAGATGTCGGAAACCATTTAATTATGCATAAAAAATGTCATTATATTATCATCTAATATAAAAATAACAGACGTGTCACTCCTTAAAGTTTTTCATTTTTGCATTTTTGCATTCCTCTAAATAATTTTATAGTTAAACTTAATACTTCAATGTATTTTATTTAATCTGCATTATATATTTTGTCATTAATGTTGTCCGTGTGCCACAAGCTACTCAGTTCGGCCTGAATGTTGAGCTCCATCTGCTCGCCACGGTGGCCCGGAGACCATTAGTGTCACCACAATTTCTCAGGCGGTGCATCAGGGATTCTGTTCTGCGTACAATGGTTTTCAAGCCATCTGTACGCATGCCCATAAACATGTCAGACGCATTACAAAGTCGTGGTAACCGTAGTGATAATACTGAACCCGTTATTGTATTAAACGCCCATACGCTGAAGGTGTATAATGTCTGACAAATACTATATGCTTTAAATAATGTCACGTTTACCTCTTTAGAATATCTTCAAAACCTGCGCGCCAACATATCACAACTGACAAGACAATGGAACAGAGCATTTAGATGTACATATGCGGCTAAGTTCATTTTTATTTCATTTAATTTGCAAGGCTTGCCAACAAAATTAACACTTACACACATATATAAAGTATATACATATACCAAAACTAGTGAACTAATTGAAATTTTAATAACAAACAACTACATGCTACAAATCAAATAAAAAAAAATTCTACGCATTAAAAAAAACATGAAAACAATCATAAAAGATCCACTCAAAAATCCAAATCAAAAAATATGAATATATATTAGTTGTTATTATTATCTATTTCTTATTACCAGTATCTTATGTGTTATTAATATCCGCCAAGACAACGTATATAAAGTATCGTGGTAAACCTCTGGAGTATTTATTTTTATCGAATATCAAAAGGCTTGAGCTACGATTCCGTTGTTTGAGGGAGAGAGTGAAAGAGGTAGTGAAGAGAAAGAAGCAAGAAAAAAAGAGAGATGGGAAAAGATTGTCTGACGACTGCCAGGAAAATATACAAATGTTTTTGAGATTGGTCAAAAATGCCAGAGAAAGGTCAGTACAATCGAGAATGAATGTTGTTCGTGAGGAGAATAGGGACCATCTGAATGATTAAGTAGCAACTCGGAAGAGATGGATAGGATATTTTGAAAGTGTGTTTGAATGTGACGACGAATCTGCATCAAACACGGCAGATACTCTTGAAGAAAAGGAGTTGGATAGTAAGATAAGTTTGAATGAGATTGGGTAAAGTACCCGGGTATGACAGGATTTCCCTTGAAATGCTGAGATCAGTTGAAGGTTTAGTTGGAAGCCTGCTGTGGTTATTGTTCAATATATGTTGGAGGCTTGTCCTAGTACCGGAAGATTGGTGTAAAGCCGTCATCGTCCCTTTATATAAAGGAAATAGGGTCACAGCACGACTGTAAAAATTACCGAGGAATCAGCTTTGTGGAAAAACTTTATGCTAAGGTACTGATTAAAAGAGTCATGAAAGAAACAAGACAGAATGTGGGATGTGCAAGCAGGTTTTAGGAAAAGAATGGGTTGCATGGATCAGATCTTTTCTTTACGTATGATCACAGAAAAGTTCAAATAAATTTCCGCGCCTTCGTAGACTTTGAAAAGCCCAATGATAAAGTTAAAAGTGGTCAATATTAGTTGAGTTTGGATTGAACAGTGACCTTATACAAGCATTAAAGTCTCTTTATAAAGATTCTACTGCTTGGGTTAGGATTAAGGGGGCTACTCAGACTGGTTTAGCATCAATAAAGGTGTAAGACAGGGCTGTTTAGCATCCCCGTGGCTGTTCAATCTCTATATGGATGATTGTTTGAAAGACGAAGAGTGTGGATTAAGAATGGGTGAGCTAGTTGTAAAATGTCTCTTATACGCCGATGACCAGGTCGTGTTTGCGTCATCGGCGGTGGGCTTACAACTTATGCTAAATGTAGTGAATGATTCATTAGAAAGTAAAGGCATGAAGATGATTGTTGATTGTTGATAAGACTAAAATAATGATGTTTGAAAAAGAACAAAGTAAGACAATAATTGAAATAAATGTTACGGTTAAAGAAGTGGAACAGGTGGATGAGTATGAACTCATCCACCTGTTCCACTACACAACAATACATGAGTATTTGCGATGTATGTTTAGTAGAGATGGTAAGCATGTTAAAGATTTTGAATTGATCATGATTGATTTGAATGGTAGTGAATGCGGGAAATAAAATGAATGGGGCTATAGGTATACTATAGTGAGGAGTCAGAATGTGTCTATGAAGGCTCGTCTGGCAATATACGATGCTGTTCTAGTCCCCATTTTAATGTATGGCAGTGAGAGCTGGGGTTGGCAGGAAAAGCATGGTAGTAGAGTTAATGCCGTTGAGAAGCGATCGTTAAGAAGTTTGCGAGAGAGGTGTGTCAAGATCGCGCCAAATGGAAATCCATAATCTCTGCCTACCCCTCTGAGTTAAGAGCGTGAGCGCATATTTATTTTTATAGATATAACCAGCTTGGTTATAGAGAACTGATAGATGATGGATAGGTGAGTGATTCCCTACTTTGGTGCGATAACGATGGACTAATAGTATAGAACGTGGCTGGCTGGGAGGGCGTGAATCTAATTTTGACAGCAAATTGGGGCAGGATTTCTTATTTTATAATTTGTGTAAATTCATCATGTTCAGTGCATCATAATCTTTGACAGATTTCATATTTAAGTGGTTTAATCTATCCTGATATGATGTTAAGGTTTTACTTAGCTTTTTAGCATATCCGACTACATTAACTTCAATTGACGTTAAAAATGTTAATTTAATACATAGAGGCCATTTGAACTGCTGTAATGTTTTTGAAAAATATTGTTCATGAAAAATTATATGCAACCGAAGTCTGGACCGTTTCTGTTTAAATAAATATGCTATTTAAATTTCATTAAAAATAACTTATATATTTTAATCTAACAAGAGGTTGAATCTGTGTTAACTGTGAAGAAATATACTGTGGCGATTATTGGTATTGCACAAAACTTAGTGCCGTTAACATGTGATCTAATAGTATTGTAATCACCTTACTAGATATGAAGATGGTATACAATAAGCTCTTTGCAGCGCGTGGTTTCTTATGGTGTATTTTGAGAACATATACATATAGGGGAATGAAGAATATAGAGGATACGAAGACGCGTGCATTCTAAACAGGCATATTCGCTAAACACACTAAAACCTCATTTCGTAGATGTTAGCAGATGGTACGGTTTTAATACATGTCTGTTCATTTTGTTGTCTATTTTATAGCGTGTGAATGAAATCAGATTGCGTCTGAAAGAATTAATACTATAAGAAAGCTTTGTATACTGTTGACGCGGGCTGAATTCAAGGTCTAAGGCTGCGTCGAGATTTAGCGAATGTGCAGCTCGCGAGTAGTTCATGAATTGTGCGCGCGCACCCTAACGATTAATGTAATTGATGTGCACCAGCTCTACATCTTACATACAATAAATAAATAAAATGTTCTACGTCCTATTGTAATACTTAGATATGAGTACCAATAGTAATGGTTTCTGTACATAAAAAAATACTGTATGTAGTCTTGTAAAATTAGTTGATTCGTGTAATAACTTATGTCACTTTCCGCGACAATGATCAATACTTAATAAACATTCCAAACAAATTGATGATAATTTACGTCTTGACTGGTGTATAAAAACGAAAATGTTTGATCCTATTATCGTAATGGCATTGTTACAGATAGTAAAATGACAATCAAGTAGTCTTAGTTTTATGTTTAGAATAGCATCGACTAAAATTTGTAATAGTAATTAATGTATGTTAAAAATGAATAAACGCACAAAAGTAGCTCTTTTTAGACAAAAACCACGAGAAGTACAAATCTAGCGCTATAATATAATGACACTCATATACAACAGTTTGTACACATTTAATTATTTACATGACGTGTAAACTATTTTACAGTAAATTTACACTGTGCCGATTTTTTTCATATATATTTATAAAAAAAGAGAGCTGTACACCCGGTTAGAACGGAGTTCCTTTCGCTGTATACTTGTACTTTTTTAATGAAAAAATGTTACTACTATGGTATGTTACAATTATAATTAAAATAAAAAAAAATTATAATGTACAAAATGAAAATAGGATGTTTCTACAAAAATTATTGCCTAACACGGAAAATCTATGCGTTTTCCTATAATTAACATTGCCAAAAATTGTTACAATTTTATTTCATATAGTCTCATCAATTTAAGGCAATCTTCGTGTTTAAATTATTAAACACGAAGGTTGCCTTAAATTGGACGCATTGATCGATGGAGCGGTTCGAGCGCTTGCCCTATAAGAATAAGGCCAGGGTCATCAAGAAGTGGCTCGTGTGTTAAACATAAGTTATTGCGCTGTGTTTAGAGTTTACCGATGATATCAAGAGCTTCGACCGAAGATGTGGATCAAACCCGAAGAAAGTGCACATCAGAGAGAGTTGGCTGATAATAATAATAATATGTTTATTTGCATAAAACACGATATTACAAGTTCTTACAAATATTACACAGATCAACATGTTTAGAATAGTTTTTATGCTTCCAAACAAACATACTTATTTCATAAACTACCTCTGCTCCGCGGTTTCACCCGCCCTGCAAGTTTACTTAAACGAAATGATATTACTTAACGGTAATATCTATATAATAGTACTCTATTTTATAGCATTTTTATCGAACAAATGACTGTCACGATTCTTTAAATTGATGATAACTTTTTTATTTATTAACCGATTGAGATAGAACAAACACTTAATGTTAAGTAAGCTTAACACAATACATTAGTACAAGCACCAAAATCGGTTAAGCCGTTTCTGAGATTAGCGGTAAAGAACGCACAGACAAACAGACAAAAATTCTAATAATGATTGTTTTGGGTTTTATTGCGTTTATGAAGGTCCCTAATAATAGTTTCAAATATGCTCCATGTACAGACAGCGATTCGTTACATTTTTGTTATGTGTATAGATGTATACCTAGGAGGTAAGTTGAAGATTGCCGGTTTGTATAGTAAGTGTCGCTAGCAGGATGTAGGCATTTCTATGATTTGGCATATGTACGATTGTTTTCTGTTGACATTAACTTCCAAAAATACCCAAGTCTCATTCTGTTAAAACAATAGCGTCATAGTCGTTTATAGTCGCTATATATATAAAGCATTTGCGGCATTCGTTGCTTTTCTTATTTCATCAAAAGAAAAAAGCAGCTGAAAACCATCGTTTGCTAGTAAAAACTTATAGTGAACATGCTCCAGTGATTAGAACACGTGAGACATGGTTTCGTCAATTTAAAATAGGAGATTTCGATTTGGAAGACATTGTACATCCTGGTGTAGCGAAAAGGTTTGAAGACGAGGATTTGCTGGTGTTCTAAGATGAAGACCCAACCCAATCACAACAAAAATTGGCTGAAACACTTAATGTGTCCCGAGTAGCAATTTGCCAACGTTTAAAAGCCATGGAAAAAAATCAGAAGTATAGAAAATGGGTGCCACACGCATTGAACGACAGGCAAATGGAACATCGAAAAACCATTGGTGAAATGCTGCTTCAACGGTTCGAAAGGAAATCTTTTTTGCATCGGATTATCACGGGTGACGAGAAATGGATTTATTTTGAGAACCCGAAGTGAAAAAATCATGGTGGTGAAACCTGGTGAAGCCGGCCCATCCACTACAAAGCCCAATCGCTTTGGCCGTAAGACAATGCTCTGTTTGGTGGGACCAGGATGGTGTGGTGTACCACAAACTATTAAACCTGGTGAAACGGTAAATACGGATCGCTACCGACAACAAATGATCAATTTGTATCATGCGAAAAACGATAGGAATGGGCCCGAAGACATGGCAAAGTTATTTTTCAACATGACAACGCGCCGTTTCATACCGCTAAACCCGTGAAGGACAGATTAAAAACAGTTGATTGGGAAATATTATCGCACCCGTCGTACTCTCCAGACCTTGCCCCGTCCGACTTCCACCTTTTCGCATCAATGGGGCACTCACTAGCAGAGCAGCACTTCGCCAATTTTGAAGAAGTTGAAAAATGGCTCGTCGAATGGTTTTGAGAAAAAATTTTTTTTGGAATGGTGTCCATAATTTGCCTGTAAGACGAAATGTGTGGAATCAAATGGTGAATACTTTGAATAAAAATATTTTCAGGTTCGTCTGAAAATTATGTGTTTTCTTAACGAAAAAACCGGCAAATTTCAACTTACACCCCTGGTATAAAGAGCTGGCAGTGTTAGTAACTCAAGTTTTTAAAACACGGGCTAGAACGAATCTCGTGGTTGGAGACTGTAAATTGTTCTAATATAATTTCTTGTGTGCTACAAACGCTCTATTTTGATCACTGTTATTTTCCCACATTATTCTTTATGGATGCTAGACCACCCTTATTTATCCCCATAACATCCTGTTGACGTGATACCAAGTAGGCACAGTGTGTGGCCATTGCTAATGTCAGCACTCAAGATTCTCGGACTTGTTTGTCAGTAACCTGATACACTTAGATAAGTAACGTTCGACTTAAGACATAGCCACTGTAATTTCATTTCGTATTAAACTACGGTTAACATGAAAGTTTTATTTTTTTAAAAACCTCCGGAGCGAACTCCAAACTTAAGTGGAGCAGCAGTAGGGTAGGGAACTTATGTGTTTCACTTAATTACCAATATATATACTCAATTACCAGTAGATTATGTGGTAGAGCGGGCGATTTTTATATAACTTAACATAGGACTTACTTCGAAATCGTTAATCTTAGGAATTCTTTAAACATAGAGCATGCCCTTACTTTCGTTATGGAAGAAGTAAACGTCCAATTCCAATATAAAAATAAAGTTTTAAAACCAGCAATGGACCTAATTTAAGTGGGCTAAACCAACAATTTAAATTTGGCACACTACAGCAGTATCAACCACAACGTAATCCAACCCAACTTGAAGAGAGCGATGTGGCCATGCGTACCGCACGCCCAGTTATGCAAAACATGCTGAACAACAGTCTGTAACGCTCTTGATGAATACGTATCGCAATTGGAAGGCCATCATTATCACTACCAATATAATGACGAATTAGTTAACTATGGCACTCCCTACGATGAGTGCCCAGAACCGACGGAAACATTCGCGGAAATCCCGAAAAATAGAAGCCTCGGAACAGCATACCCCGAGATAATAAATTTGAATTGCAACGGTTTCAATAAGTTACCTCACAAATGCATCCACGAAATTAGTGCAAAATTCATGATCCATACGGGTGGTACTTGTACCACCCGTATGGATCCCCGTATGGATGAAAGCTTCTTATTCTTCTTATAGGCCAAGCAATTGCGAAAAAAATGTATTATATTTTTATTAATATACAACGAACTGCTTGAAGTTGTAAGCACGCACGCGCGCAGTCAACATGACCAACTAGCATACATATATACCCTTGCCAAACATATTCAACAGTGAGCTTAACCATAAATTTTACATATACTATGTAGACAACCGATACGAAGAACCGATCGGCTCAGACTTATTGAAACAATTAGACTTAGAAACTACAGGTTTTATACACAAATACCCATAGTGTACAACACATTACGTGAGACAACGCTAAGCCTCCGTTCTGAAACTCGCTTTAAAGTGCCAGTCAATATATAAACAGGTGAAGCGATTATTGAAAGTAGAAATTTCAGTAATTATTAAAACAAATAGAACAAACTCGCAAATTTATATACCCATTACTGGTTTGGAAATACCGCCGAGGACAGACCGTTCCACAGCGCGGCTGTGCATGGCAGAAAATTTCGCGAGAACCGCACTGTGGAGGAATGCCAGCCATCCAGGTGGTGTAGAGGGCTACGAAACTCGGCGGCAGGAATCGTTCCAAACTGTTCTTCGGAACCCCCCGTGGTAGATACGGTGGAATTCCGTCAGGCCCACTCGACTTGTGAACATCCAGAGATTGCATCACTGATCTGTGGCGAAACTGGATCTCGGACATCAAGGTGTCAACGCACGGGATATTCGGCGGTAACCTACCTTTATCCTCCAGAGTCGATTTGGACGCAAAAAGAGAGCCTAGAAGATCGGCCTTCTCTTTACTATGGTATATGGTATGGGCCATCCCCCCTGCGCAAGTATGGTAGAGACGGCTTACAGAAATTCCCCTGGACAGCCTTGGCGAGAGACCAGAACGCACGAGTTCCGGAAGGAACTCTTTTCAAGGACTTGGAGGCAGAATTGTACTTCATTTTGAGCAGGCTGGTATTTACATCCCTAGCCTCTGACGCCTTAGCCCAGGCTCGGTAAAAATCCTGCTTGTAGCGCGCTGCTAATTTGCAGTATTGATCAAACCAGGGCCGAGACCTGCCCCCGATCGGATCGTCCAGCTTGAAGCAAACTCGCCCCCATGGGTAGGATGCAAAAAAGGACGCATCTCATCCCAGTTTGCCGACATGTAGTGCCACGCTCTACGGTGACCAGTCGGTTTGAACCGTTGGCGACACGAGATAGGCACTTTAATCAGGCAGTGGTCCGAAGAGCCCAAAAAGGCGTCGACGGAAACCAAGTAGCTGTCCGGATGTGAGGTCAGCAGAAGGTCCAACAGGGAAGGTGTATGATCTTCCACATCTGGGATTCGCGTGGGCGATGTAACCAGTTGCGTTAGATCATATGACAAGGCAAAGTTATGGACAGATCTCCCCGAGTGATCGTGATCCAAGCCACGATCTCGGTGGTTGGTATCTGCCCCAGAACGGAATTTGTAGCCGCTTGGACTTGCTCCATGAGTCGGTCCATTTCGGCATTACTGCTATAGGACCTATATAGGCACGCGTAGACTCGCGGATGATCTTCGCTATCTACGCGCAGGCAAAAGATAGGTCCATACCTTCAAGAAGGCTGAAGCGACGGGAGCAGATATCCTCTCTGACATACACGCACACCCCGGCCCGAGGCAAAAAAGAATACTCCAATTTGTATCCCGGGCAGGATA
>JWHW01026711.1:136910-164216 GCA_000931545.1 Papilio glaucus
CGAGGTGTTTCCTGCGTTTGCATTTGTATAAGAATAAAAGCATATGCGACAGGTAACAGCACTTATACTTGCTACCAAGCTATCTCTATCCCGGTAACAACTCTGATTACTAAATACCCATACCTTTTAGTAAATGGATTGAAAATGATATCGCTCTCCCTGCCGTGCGGCGAGCTCGACAAGAATATGTACCTTTGTAACGAAGGTACAACATCGTTCATGGAAGAAAATACCTGCATAAATGCCCTGATGAGATTCTCTGATAACTTAGCGCCTGCCAACCAATGCCTGTTGAGATAAACCTGAAGATCCAAGCCGTTGGAAACGACCGTTGGGTACTCTGTAATAAGACCGAAACTACGGTTGCAAAGAGCTGATCGGACGATGTCACTAAAGAAAGGATAAGAGGCACATATCTTTTGATATTGGACGATAATTGCAGTATCTTCATTGGTGAAACTACCCTGATGACTCACCGTACCACCCGAAGCGAGTTCAACCTTCCACCATACCAATCATTAACCTTCCAGAAGTCGGACTCTCTGAACCTCAGGCGCAGCGAAAACTTTGACAACTGTGATGTAGCGAATGTACAATACTTAAATGGCCTTTTTAAAATCAGCGATTTAACAGTGAATTACCCATAAATGTTAAAAGTATCAGCGTGGGAACTGTACTATTATACGTAATTTTAGTATTAAATATTTGTATAATCACGTATAAGCACCACTTTTACTTTCTTTCAAAATAATCTGAGTAAAAATATCCCCTCAGATAATTTAGAAACTATGGAGAGAGGCGTTATGGATGCTAGACCACCCTTATCTATGCCCATAACATCCTGTTGACGTGATACCAAGTAGGTATAGTGTGCGGCCATTGCTAATGTCAGCACCTAAGATTCTCGGACGTGTTTGTCAGTAACCTGATACACTTAGATAAGTTAAGTTCGACTTAAGACAGCCATTGTAATTTCATTCCGTATTAAACTCTCCTGCGGTTAACATGAAAGTTTTATTTTTTAAAAAACCTCCGGAACGATCTCCAAACTTAAATTACTAGTCCATAGCATAGTATGCATGGTAACACATGAGAGATGTTTTTATTTTTACGTTTTTGATTTGTTAAGGGCATACCTAAACTTGTTTATTCTAACAGAAATATCATTTATATGTTTTTTCCAGTTTATGTCTTCATCTATAGTTATTCCCAAAAAGTTGGTATGGGTTACTGCTTTGATTCTTGGTATATTACGCCTCCTAAGTAACATACAATTTTAAAAGACTCGACCTTACACAAAACAAACAACCAAAATGTAAAGACACAACGAAAGACACTGTAGAACCTATTTACCGCTTTGAGATTGCCTATACAACCAAATATTTTTTTGTGATTGAAAGGTCACTGTTTGCCTGAAGGAGGCATTTACAGCCACGACGGGCTCGAGGCGGCAGGACGCAGAGGGCATCTAGTCTAAGCCTCTTTAAGAAGCTATCTTTATTGGATAGGACAAGGATACCGATCCTATTGATTTCACTTGCTGCTAGCATATTATTGTCAATATTTATTAAATTTTCGAAAAAATATAATAAATGTAATTTAATAACCACCCTTTAGAGCAGTTTAGAACATTTTATGTCCAATGTTTCAAAGAACAAGCGAATCATAACGTTATTTAAGTTCACCAGCCTTGCTTGTAAACATTTTTACTTTCCATTTTTCATAAAAAAAATTGTACGTGACATCTGCTACACGACGGAATCTTGAAAAACCTTGAAAGTGTGACTAGGAAGAATTCCATTAACTTATGGACAGTTCCATTGTGATAGGTTACCACAAAGCCTCTGTAATCTCTGACTGAATTGTTAGTTATTTACCCCAGTATTATGAAGCTATATGGCGCTCAGATCGCCTATGTAATCTTTGGGGCCAGATGAATTTAGTGAAAAGGGGTAAGTGATTTTGATGATTAGTGAGTTATTTTTTATTCTTACAAAATTAAGTTCAAACATCTTTAAACTCATTTTGTAAAAATACAATGAGGGCAAACGCCCATATGTTTCTTTTTTGTACCTTCCTCTCTTTTCAGCCCAAGGTCGCCGACTGCTGGACGTAGGCCTTCCCAATTGATCGCCACAAAGATCCACATTGTAGACAATATATTGTAGAAGGCATTCAAATGCTTATCTGGTAGATAATGTTCAGCAGGTGATTGGTACGGTGAAAAGGTTACGGTGGCCTGTATCTTGGTTGCTGGTAATATAATAAAGATATTAGCTGCTGGATAATAAGGATTGTATAATATGCACACAACTTTCGTGTTAAAAACCAAAACTTACAATGACATTTTTATGAAATTATCCATAGGTCGCTGGTTCAAATCCGGCTCGAAGGACCATGAAAAGGTTACGGTGGACTGTATCTTGGTTGCTGGTAATATAATAAAGATATTAGCTGCTGGATAATAAAGATTGTATAATATGCGCTCAACTTTCGTGTTAAAAACACCAAAACTTACAATGACATTTTTGATGTAAAAACATTTTGAAAAATAAATTAATTTTCTAAATACAAAAATTACTCTTTTGTTCTTTTTGTTCGAAATAAAATAAGATTTGATATCTCGAACATACGGTCAAGGATGACAATATGATAAACAGCGTGAGGCTGGAAACTACAGACCGATTGGTAATCACACATTATATCATTCTCAAGTCATCGGGCCACAAAAAAGATCGTTTTCCTTGCCGTTTTGATTCGATTGAACCCCATCCTCAGTCTTCTCGAGGTTACCTTATATAGAAGAGATGTTACTTAACCCATACTTTACCCAATATCATGTTTGAGTCTATTAAAATAATCGGAATACAATTGCTATCTTCTACACCTTAAAGCTTCATCAACTGTAGAGTTTATATAAATGCTAAAGATGAAAAAGGTTATGTGTTATCGTTTATTTTCTTCATGTTACATAAAATAAGCATCAGTCATAACTAGTCCCATCATCGCAAATTACTTTCTTACGTTTTGACAACAATACATAGTACATACTCTAATACATGTTTTGGCTACAGTTTTTACGGCCGGCCGCCTGCCTGATTCCAATCCTCATTGAGAATAGTTTTGATAACAGTGCATTCATAGCAGACAGTAGATTATATTAAACTGTGAATTTATGTTCCTTATGAGAATGAGATAATGGAGAGAGAAGAAAGATAAGTTACTTAAGTCTAGGTGAATTAAGTAACTTATCTTCTGATATAATATAATATGTGTATAAATAAACGGCGGTGAATCATCCTTTTGAGAGCTTTCAGCACACAAAACTCTTTCATTTCTTAGAAAATATATTTTGAAATGTGTACATTCTTTCGACAAACCGTTACAATAGAAAAACCGTATGTTGTAATTTTTATATCCTGTATGAATATATGTGATAGCTACTTATTTATATGTTAGTATTATAAATAGAATAATCTGATAACTCGCTGGCTCGGCAAACTTTGTTCCGCCTTATAATTAATTAACGTCCCCGCAACCCTCCTTGCGGGTGGAATTTCGTAAAAACCAGCGACCTCTACTCGTACGTAATATTACGATCCCAAATACGTGTGCAGGCATGTTTTCTATTTACCGATACTCGCATTCGTATTTGAATTCCTTCCAATGTTTATCTTATGTAGTTCGAAACTTTAAAAATAAAACAATGATTTAACACCGATGCTTTTATTTATTGATTAAATCTTAAAAGCTATTACAACATTTAGAAGTAATCATAATATCTATATTTAGTAAACTAGTTGAACATTTAGCTAGATGTTACCGCGACTTCGTCCGAGTTGGATGTAATAAGTAAAGTAAAGATCAACGCGGGCCAACGTCGTGACACAGACATTTTATACATTACTAAACATTTAGTTCACTTTAACATCTATTTGATTTATTAAGCATGCTTACATCTATTAAATTTCATCATATCTTTGATTTGATTAATTTTACCAACATTAATTTTACAACATCAATAATTTTGGGTTTTTTAAAAGGGACGAACGAAGCATCCAGGGACGCATGACGAGCACAAGGCGGCGAGCATGTTGTGGACACAGCGGCGCAGCACCACGTCCGGTGGTGGCATCTCGTAGTTGATGCCATGGTCTATCATCAAGTTTGGCATCGGGCAGAAGCAGGGCTCGCCATACACAACTGTAATAGTACATCACATTAAACATACTGAAATAGTTATGACTTCAGCAATTATAACTTTTAAAAGTGTCATATATTAAATATTTCTCATTGTTTAAATAGGGTCACCAATGCCTACTGGCATATTATTAATAAGAAACTTGCAATTTTGATACTCACTGACGCGATTCTGATAGTATCTTGGGGGGTAGAACTCTTGGCCACGTGGCGGAATGACCACATCGCCCATCCGCAATATGCCGTGGCTATAAAATATGTATAAACATATAATACCTATATAAACAACAGAAAGAAAAGTAAACTAAACTTCATTATTATACTTTAACATACTTTTCTGGCGACGGCTCTCGATTGCGTTCGCGCACTGGGTGGTGGTCGCGATGTTGGCCGCGCACCCGGTGGTGGCCCCGCACTGGATTGCCATTGTGCTGAACTGGGATCATATTGCATGCTTCGCAGATATTTATCGGGAGATTGTTGTTCCGCTGTGAATGATTTCAATTCTTTGTAAAAAAACGATTTAAAAATGGTAATATATCACTTAATATTATACATTAGTACATTTACATACGTATTTGCACACATATTTAAGACATCTTTAAGTCAATTGAAAATTGTTAAGTAAACAGAGCACGTCATTTGGAAATATGTTAATCAATATATAAAATAGAATTGGCCATATTTCCGATGTATTCATTTTTATTGAAATGTTTTTTTGTCCAATCCAACGACATCCTGCGGTACATTAAGGCAGCATTGGTCCATCGGGTCGGTAAGTAACCTCGACTCCCACGCAATAGGATACAGATATGTATTCTATTGACACCTATTGACCTAATAAACTTATGTTGGAATTACATTGTCTGTATTATATTTTATATTTTTGGAATATACCAGGATTACGTGGCATCTAATGCAGATGCGATGAGGCGGCGGTGGCAGGATAGCCACGACGGCGATAGCATTCGTGGGGAAGCGTATCTGACGAGCGTAGTTGCCTCCATAGTGTCTGAAACAATTAGCATGTTTGTTATAACAATCTAAAAACCATCGTTAATTTTACTTTATTGAAACAAAACTTTGAAATTAAGACATTGGAAAATAATATAGTATTTTCCATTTTAGAATGACTATTAAGAGAAAAATTTAAAAATAAAAACCGTGTCTAAATAAAAAATAATCGTCCCAATTGTGAGAGCTATTTCCAAGATAGCTGAAAGTAATTTAAACACAAGAATTATTCTACTCGTTTTATAGCACAAGACTAAAGACCTGAAATAAGCTAATTTAAATAAGATGTATTTAATACTTGCATAAAACTATCTATGTAAAAGACAAACTCAAAATAAGCCAATTAATTTTCACCAATATTTGACAAATTGAAAATAACTTATGTTAAAAATGGGAATAAGGTACTTACAACACTGCTTTATTTATCTTACTTTTTACATTTGAAAAGCAGGCACTGTATGGTAAGTACTGTAGGGAAAGCTCCAGATAAACCTTAATGTATAGACCGAAGTAAGACTAAACTATCCATATTAAGAGTATCCATTGCCATTGCAAGAGATAACCCTATGGATGTATACAAAGTGAAGAAGATGTGCCAGTACCATACATGTCATTGTGTAATATCTGTAATCATTAGTGTTAAGCAGAGTAGAAAGACAAAAGAAAATAAAGACAGCTTTATAACTCTTAAGTCATTGTGAAATAGGTGCTTACGGTGGAGCTCTAGCTCCAGCTCCTTCCCCTGCTCCTGCCTCTCCTCCTACAGCTCCTGCTTCTGCAGCCATTGCTCCATATTCTCCAGCTCCTGCTTCTGCAGCCATTGCTCCATATTCTCCAGCTCCTGCTTCTGCAGCCATTGCTCCATATTCTCCTGCACCAGCCTCAGCTGCCGCTGCTCCGCCTTGGGCCCGTTCACCGTATGCAGCTGCTTCCCCATATGCAGGTCCAGCACCATAGGCAGCTGCTTCCCCACATGCAGCTCCAGCACAACATGCAGCTGCTTCCCCACATGCAGGTCCAGCACAACATACACCTGCTGCCCCACATGCAGGTCCTGCGGCATATACATCCCCAGCGCAACATGCTGCTCCACAGGCAGGTCTCGGTTGTTCTACGTATGCTTCTCGAGGGCGGACGTTAAATTGATTTCCCTCCAGCCCAGGCATGTCGTTTTGAGCTGCAACATACTTTTTTTGCAGTTAAATTTTCTATATGCCAATAAATGCATTTAATTATAGGTGTGTTAGGAAAAGAATATTGTTGTGGCAAATACCTTGTTCTGCCACAAGAAGATTCATATGTGTTTTGGAAAGAGGGCAAGGCAGACGCATAATAGATTTTGTAATTGTTGATGAAAGACTGAAAAGCGCGTTAGTAGATACGAGGTCTTATCGGGGTTCCATCGTTGGGACCGTTGTTATGCCGGATAAAGGGTTTCCTCAAGCGTTGGCGCTACCGAGCACCTGCATCTACTATCCCAGTAGAACGTATTAAAGTAGAACTATTGCAAGATGATTGTGTGAAAGAAAGAAAGATGATTGTGTGAAAGAAAAAAGAAAGTTTAAGATGCTTGGAACATAAATTTTGCGAGTTAAATGAAAAGAATTTGAAAGAAATGAACGTTGAGGATGTTTGGCGAAGGATAAAGAATGGAATAGTGGAAGCTGCCACTGAAGTATGTGGAATAAGCAAGAGGAAGGACGCAAGGAAAGCTAACACGGTGTGGTGGGGTAATGAAATGTTGTTCGTGATGAGAATGGGGACCTTCTGAATGATGAAGTAGCAATTCTGAAGAAATGGAAAGGATATTTTGAAAGTTTGTTTGAATGTGACGAGGCATCAGTATCAAATACGGCAGATACTCATGAAGAAAAGGAGTTTGAAAGTGAGATAAGTTTGAATGAGATTGTGATTGCGATGAAAAGAATGAAAGTGGGTAAATCACCCGGGTATGACAGGATTTCCATTGAAATGAACAGGAGAAAGAATGTGGGATGTGCTTGTGATGGAAAGAATGGGTTGCATGGATCAGATCTTTTCTTTACGTATGACCACAGAAAAGTTTCTGGCTGTAAACCAAAAAGTTTTCTGCGCGTTCGTAGAGTATGCTTCGGTGGTTCGGGCATGTGGAAAGGATGAATGAAGAGAGAATAACGAAACAAATTTATGTTGCAAAAGTGAGTGGCAGAGTTGGTAGGGGATGCCCTAGGAGAACTTATATCGATCAGATTAGTGGTTTACTAAAAATGGCGATATAAGGAGCACCCATAACCGACGTGTATGTACGCGTAGATGTATGAATGTAGAAGAAGCGAGAGAGGCGTGCCAGGATCGCGCCAAATGGTAATCTATAATCTTTGCCTATCCCTCTGGGTGACGGGCGTGAGCGCATATTCATTTATTTTATTTTTTATAGAACAAAGTGGTAAACGAGCAAGCGTTTTACCCGATATTAAGTGACCGCTTACATAGGCATCTGTAAGAAGATAATGAGTTGCGTTGCCTTCCTTTAATGGACAGAGGATAAACAAAAACATGGGATATTTCTTTTATCTCTCCATCCTCCCGTTAAATCCTCTTTCCCTTCTCATCCTTTTCTCATTAAAAAAGGATAGGAGAGGAACAGGTCAATGATTAGGTCTCCGACACCTCACTCATCAGACGAAACGCAGAAGTACTTCAACTTTTCTGTGAGGTCGTGGTATTTCACAGGTCGAGCCGGCCCATCGGTGCAATTGACGTAGTTGTTGTGGGCTCTACCAAATCTGTCAAATGTTTCTTCCCAACGCTACGAGAAATCTGTTGTACTTCTCGTCACGCGATAAAGAGATATTTCATTTTATCATCGTGTGTACTACACGCATACTACCACAAATTTTATTAATCGTGTCGGATTCTTTAACCAGGTTTAAAAAAATAAATTGTATTACCGACCCATAAGATGATTGAGTTTGAATTCTATTCTAATTGGCATATATTGCGCACATAACTATTAAATATCATAAGCCATATCTATATTGCTATTAAAATTTGATAGAAATGTTAAATGAAAAATATTCAAGTAACAAAGTCTTATTTTATTTTTCGAAAGTCAATGATATTAAGCAATATTATCAATGTTGAGTAAGCTTTTGGAATTCGCTTAAATGTTATCCGACACGTTGTTATGTACTCGGTATCGGTCGCGTTTCTGCTAACGCTATATCAGCGGTCTTGCATAAATATTCCATTGGTGTTGGTAGTAGCAATGTGACTCAGATCTCTTATGTTACTCGACTCTAGAAATTATGTCGATTTATCAGTTATTGGACTGTAAAGGCAAACATTGATTTGGATTTCCATGTCTGAGATAAAATGTCTGAAAAACTATGAATTAGTTCGAATTCACAGACCTAACTTAATTGAAACTATTGAAAAAAAAATATATTTTGCTTTTCAATAATTAAAATCTATAAATTTTTTATTAAAAAAAAGTTTTTAAGATTTAGGTCTGTTGTCATTAAATTGTAACTTTGTTTCCCGAGTTGCTAGGCGCTACAAAGTTACTAAGTGCTGCTATCAGCAGCACACTTCATGAGATTGAGGTCCAGTTCATTGTGAAACAAATGCTAACCAAACAAAAAATGGAAAAAATCTATGCTTAATATTTCCAAATGTTTTTTTGGCATCGTGATAGCCAATACATCGGATTCATTTTGGGAAATAAGTAAGAAGCTTCTAATATATAATAAAATAAAAAAACCGTTGGTAGCTGAGAATCAAACCAATACAAATAAATTGTAAGGAGAACTTTTAGCCGTTGAGCAGTTAGGGATTGAAATACCCACTGTATTTCATATTTTTAGCCGCTCTGCTGATCTATGGAAACCTGTTGATGTAATTTTAACACCTAACATAACAACCGCCCTATGACCTTAGCCATATTAAGTCAACGTTAAGTTTGCTCAAGCTTAGCTTAGTTAGGCGTGCTGATTATTCAAATCAAAAAATAAATAAATTGAATACCTTCAAATAATTTAAAAAAGAAGAAAAAGCTAACACGAAAGTTAATACGTTCGTGTTAGCTTACATTACATTATAACATCTAATCGTCTCTATATTAAATAATTTACAATAAAGATTATTCATCTGATCAATTAATAATAAAAAATAAATGACTAATGACTACTTTCATATCGTATACTAAGAAATGTTGAACCTCTATACCAGCGCCATGTTGGTGCAATTTATTGACATGTTAAAAGTAGGTTATAACGCACGCGCTAGAATATTCAATCGCTCTAGGTATAAAAGTAGGTCTAGGACATCGAGGCACAGGATGCCCCGGGACCTGGAAGCGAAACGCGCAAGCGTGGAGAAGTGCTGCTTGTTTAGTACAGCGAGTACTTATAAATCAATTGATCGGGTGGACGCGAGCAAAGACTATGATAGTTATATGTATATTGAAATGCGTTCATCTTGTAATAAAAGATTCGATGCAATATAAATATAAGTTTTAAGGAGTATGATAATTATTCGTACTTGCCTAAAATAGTGTTGCGGTATTTATACATTTAAGAAAGCCGTTATTAGAAATTATAAGCCGTTTTAAATTGGTCATATACTTTAAAGTTTATATCCTTTAAAGTCGATATGAATGAATGTGACCGATAACATATGTGTAATAAACAAAAATACCACAACAACATCTTCGTTAAGATCAAGGCTGTCTACTGGCTACTTTGTTGCGATTATTAAAGTTTGTTTTGTTTACTCCCGCATATTTATTAAGTAGCCCATATTTTACGCAGTCGATATATTACTCAGTTGATATACTACGCAGTTGATATCGTGTAAACATATTCAAGAGTAATGCAATAATATAGAGTTGAGCACTTACCGGCCAAGTATTGAGTTCGAGCCCTGGGAGGTCGAGCAGAATAAAAATCATCATCATCCTCGTAAAATTGCATTTCATTAGCATGATTCACGGGGCGCAGAGGAATCGGTCTTCTTATTTGTTGCCCACTCGGTCTATTGCGATCGCGATCCACTGACCGCCCAGAGGCGGGCGTGCGATTGGATCGGCCATGGCTCTTGCCATTTCTTCGCTCGTTAAACATTCCGCCTCGGTCTGCAACAAAAGGTAACCTTAAAAACAGACTAAGAGTATGGCATTAATTTCCAAAGAGGGCAGTTTTTAGCCGACACTTATATTTTCTAGCAAAACAGAACCAGGGACCCACCATGACAATGGACTTTTTCCAATTAATAAATAAAATGACACTTTGAACAATAACAAGTCCTGGGAGGGACAAGGCTTGGGAGGGAATTAGTTTTTATTTTATGCTCGGAAATGTGCATTTGTTACTAAAATATAAGTTGAATATAATAAACAAATTATTATATTCAACAAATTATAATAAAAATCCCAACATGAGATGAAGTTATACATCTGTAAAAGTAACTTGCCATATGGAAGTATAGAAAGTTATATTAGAAATTATCTTCATTCGAAAAAAAATCAAATCTTATCCGCTGTGGATAACATTTGATTTTTGATTGACTATATGGTTGCGCGGAACTCTTTTCACACAGAATTCGTATTAAGATTTTCTTTAAAATAGCGCGTGTCTTCTTTAAAAGCCGCGAAAATATCTGTAGCTCCTCTGGTGTTGTTGTCTCGTAATTGTTAATAAGCGTTAGGTTTACCCAACCACAGGCGATCCGTGGCTCCATATTCCACTTTCTTCTTTCAATATTTATAAACTTCTTTCTTTCCTACATTCCAACCTTTTCGGTTCAACCAAAAATGAACGAAATAGTCGGTTTTTCGGTCATTTTTGCACGAAGCGAGCTGCAAGGTTCAGTTGTCCTGTTCTCGAAAACACAAACATGATAAAATAAAATAACAGCCCAAACCCAATAAAGTGAAGTAACATCGCAATTGGCGTACGTGCATCTTGCCATTTGGAATGTTCTGGATAAGTCTGTGGATACAATGGTTATAAAACAACAAATAAATAAACTTTGCTCTTTGCTGGTTGCAAATGCACCGATAACTCCTTTGTTGTTGCAAGCGGGCGGACATATTCGTTACTCCATCATGTTGCATATTGATTTTTATCAATATCCAGAAAAAATTGCTAAAGCATCTAAAACTAATCTGAAATTCTTTTAAGCAGGGTTGTAAATGTTCTACTACAGCTAGTTACAGATATTAAGATGTCTTTTTCAATTTTTTATTTATTATAAAATAAAACTATAAATTACATGTCGGTATTCGAACTTAGTCTTGTATAATCGTGAGAAAGCATTCTGAATCACTGAGCTATTATGTATCTCTTTTTTTTAATAGTGCTATGATATTTCGATACCATATTTTTATTGATTTTTTTTTATTTAATACCCGATTTTGTGAAATTGTATGTTTAAATAAAGAAATAATAATAAATATATTAAAATAAACGATTTAGTACGAATAAACCGAATGGAACTTACCTCCCATATGTTCGGCGCCTTAAAATATTCCCGTTTAATTCACTTTTTACGTCGCACAAATTTTATTTAAATGTCCACCGAGATGAATCACTGCAAAATATCACACCGAAGATGTTTTTTATTAACAAAGGGGCACCTGAATAAATTACATGGACGCAGCGATGTAAGCAAGCTACTGAAACAACACTAAACGTCAACAGACAATGTAGAACTGTTCCCAGGTATTGACCAGGTCACGTTTTAGGGCGCCTAAGTACCTAGATACTGTTTGAGAACCCCTTTTTTTCCCGGGCGCATGCGTGCCGACACAACATTGATTTGTGGCAGATCAACTATTTTTTTAAAGTAGACATTGTAAAATGTACTTTCTGTATTACAATATGTTGAATGAAATTGAAAATGATGAATTGTTGAATTCGAAGGTCTTAAATTACTTGTATCGGTAAAGTACTATTGAGTATGTATAATTTATGGTTGGTTATGATTATCTACGAGACATGAAAATCGATATAGACGCGTGCAATGTTGCCAGTTTATATGACGAACTATGTTTTTAAAACGCAAGGAAAATGTTCATGAGCATTAATACAAATACTACCAAATAAAATATAGAGAAATAAATAAGAGTATGGAATAAAGTAGGTAGTTATGTAGTTCTGAGCTCATCATAATTCTGTAAAAATATTTCAGTTAGGGGCTTGTATGTTAAATCGTGTCACAACCATAAATATATGGTGGGAACAAGGTGGTTACCGAGGCCGTTTTTAAAATTTTCGTACCTCTACGCGTTCTCTTTTAGAATTACTTAAAAAAAATTACTTAAAAATAATTGTTCCAAATGCTTTAAGAAGTTCATAAACTTCTTAAATAATTCTATATATTTTTATGGAATTCCTTAGTTTATTACATTTTCTACTTTTTAAATGCCATTGTTGCTAATCTTGTTTTGTATATTTTCAAATTTGACCATTTTTATCTTTAATTTAATTTTAGATTTTCATAAAAGTAAGTAATATTATTCAATGTTAGACATTTTATGAAAGCATGCTGTTGTTCTACCGTAATGGTACGTCTAGTATATTTAATATTTTCAACTTTCTGTTTTTCTTGGTAAACAAATATGATATTTTTTCAGTGTACGTGTATAATTATTTTATGAAAGTGTGATTTTGTGATCCGGGTGTAGTATGCCATTATATTTTAAATGGCGTTGGCTCAAAATCTACTTTGTCACATAGGGTTTTTGATCCTGTTTCAAGTGGATGGATAGATTGGATGGGACTTGTACGCGGACTATTAGGAGAATAAAGGTGGCTATGTCATTCGAGGCAATAAGGAAATCTATCTGTCACAATAGTTTTTATTTTATTTAATTAGTCGCACTTACTTTGTTTTTAAAAGACATAATCTATTTTATTTTTTTAATCGGGCAATGTCAGCTCACAATGCATTGAAATGGACACCACGGATGCATTGTGTTTTCTCCAGACATGTCTCGACACTATGACATGATTTCGACTTTTCGACATACATTCATTTTAAGTTTAAGACAAAACAATATATGACATTGACAAAGTAAAAATTATTAATATTATTATTCGACAATTTTTCCCTATTATAAAATAATATATATAACATAACATAGTATAACTCTCTCTTTCTTCTACATCCATACATCTGCGCATACATGCTCTTGTGAATAGGAAGGAATCTACAGAAGAGTGAATAGGATGTTGTTAAACTAGTGCTTACCATCGGTCGACCAAGTCACCGCTTAAGATCAGGTGTGATTGTATTACTTATACAAAAATATGTTATACGTATACACCAAAATTATGTTATATGTCAACTGGTGTACCAAGGACACCGTAATTAAAATAATAAGAAAAATAAAACAGCTATTGTTTGTCACTTAAGCGTAAATGTAAACAACACATGACGTGATGCAAAAAACCTCAGTTGTGACGTTTTCGAGTCTTCACTTTTCGCCCGCCGCTAACAATTCTTCCACACTTTTGTATTATTATATCATTGTTTCTTGCATATTCCGAGAGTCTCAGTAGTGAAGAAATAGGTCTATATTACTTAATTTCATTTTTATTTCTTAAAAGATGGACATAAGTAATAGGCTTTAATAAAATATCGATGTTCTCGTAAGATATGCAAGTGCGTGGCCAGACGTTTTGTCGAAATATATAGCGTATGTGAGGAAAAGGGAAGGAATAGGAGAGGGGAGTTTTGAGAGACTCCGGATATCTTTCTCACTAGATTAAGTTACTACTAACTTGCTACATACAAGTTTTGCAAATATTTCTACTGCACTACATTATTTTGTACGGTGGTGGTACTACCCGGTCATGTCGATGTATTCATGAAGTATTTACTACATCAGCATCTTCATTGTTAAAATTATTGTTACAAAGTATTTTTTTTAAAGTTAATCTTTGTAATAAGTTTTGGAAATATTTGAAAATAACTGTGTGAAAAGAAAAAATAAAAAACCATAATATATTATGTCACAATTACTGATTACATTGTAATACGTAAACATTATTCTTATCCATAGGTTACATTACGATAAAAAAAATCTCGTCGGAAACGTCGACACACACGACGCACGGTTATTATTTATTTATAAACTGGGTTTATTCTCGTTTTCATTAGTGGTATCTACATATCGCCGAATGTATTTTTATTTATCTCAAAATAAAATTGCAACACGTACATAATTTCATTTACAAGTCAAATATTTAAACTTCCGTGAGACATATTTTAACACACTAATTAAAACGGCTTTACTCACGCGTGGTTCGGTGTATGTACCGACTAGTTTCGAGCCCTTCGGGGGCTCTTCCTCAGGGTGACTGGGGCTGGCATAAGTAGGCGGTCGCGGCGCGCCTCGCACTGTGCGCCTGCGCTCGTAGGGCGCGACTGGAGAGGGCAGGGGGCGCGGGGTGCGCCGGCGATGACGACGAAGACGATACCGAAGCGTTGGTTTTATTACAGGACATGTTTGGGTTTTCTAAGGAAGAGCCCCCGAAGGGCTCGAAACTAGTCGGTACATACACCGAACCACGCGTGAGTAAAGCCGTTTTAATTAGTGTGTTCATTTACAAGTCTTTTAAAATTTTACGCCACTCCATTATCATTTATTAAACAATTTCAAAATACACCATTTATATGTACCTTTACCTGTCTTGTCCTTGGAACGACGTTACTATTAAATATGATTAGTGCTTTGTCGTGGACGTTCCACGGTGAAACCACGCTTCGGCTGCAAAGAATTGCAATGAAAAGAGTAAGAATATGTAGTTAAATTATGCGGAATGCTTTTTGTAGGGTCGTAGTTGCAGGGTCTTTAGTGATTACCAGGTGATTTGAAGCATATCTAAATATTGCAATATGTCCTCTGAGCTACTGACCAAACATGAAATGTGGACCAGCGACATAGCGAATTTGGCACTGCATGTTTTGTGCATTCAATCGGGAAACCACTACAAAATTTGCATGGAGAAAAAGCTCACCCCAATGATTTGCTTGGCCAATAAGAAGACCTCAATATCCTCCATCCCCTCCCCATTCCTACTTACTTTCATTTCTTTCTCTTACGTACAGTAATGCTGGCAACGCATTCGCAAATCTTCTGCCCTTCGCGGATGTTTATGGGTCATCACCTCATCATTGCCACCTGTAGCGACTGCTATAGCCAATTTCATTCGTAAACTCAAACCTCACTCATCACCCACATTCAAAATTACAATTTAAAAATTTTTGCTTAATACTTACTCACGTTGTTGAATGTTTGAAAGATTGGCAGGCGCCCTCAGCTCATAGCCGTTATGATAGTTGCCATCTTTTTGCCTTGGAACAGCGCCGTATTCTAAAATAAGATAGATTAATGTTTCATATGTTACTAACTTTAAAGCTGACAACGACGCGGAGATGCAGTTTGTTGCACGTAATTAAGTCTTAATTATACGTCTATGTTGCAACTAAATAAGAAGAATGCTTGCCGTTTAACTGCACTTTTGCAAATGAACTACGCAAAAGTGCCAAATAAGTAAGATAGCACGCCAAACACTGATAACAGAGAATTTTATCTGAGTAGAAGTAACGTCATGTTGTCTGGACAATTTCATTTCAGCATATAAAATTATCACCACTTTTTTCCACCATTACTCAGCTTTATGATTAGTGTGCCAAGTAAACAAGGTATGTATATATAATAGTTATTAGTTTGTTTGGAAACCAACTTATTTTTGATGAACGCTACGAGTGCGAATGTGAGTTATTCTCTCTTTGACTCGTTTTTGAATGCTGAATATTGAAAAAGTAAAGAGAACCGATTTATGTCTGTAAATTTATTCGTAAACATAGTACGCCTGCGAATACACACTATAAGCCCGCTCGCTGACCATACCTTATCACTGTATTTGTAAGCGTACTATGAGATCTTCTAATCTAGTATTGTTTATACAAGAATATGAATGAAAATAATGAAATAACTATTTAAATTTAACAAACACAAAAGTAGGGTGGGCGACAGACTAAAACTAAGAATATATGAGCATTGTAGAATAGGAAGGAAAATTGTTTTCCCCCCAAATTATGTATGTTAGTGATATGTACACTATAAGGTGAATTTTTACATGAACGGAACGAATCACTATGTCTCCATTTTCTACTTCTGATATTAATGCGTTTTTTGAACAGGTTATACTAACATATCTGGGATAACTAGTAGTAAATCAATAGCTGTACATAATTTGTTTCTATATTTAAATTGTTAGCATAACAATATCAACAAAAAGGCTTCAAAATAACTTACCTACTGGATATGATTGTAGATTATCTTGCCTCTGGTTACTATAAGTTGGATTGATATAACCTTGGACAGCCCCCACCATTTCATTCACGTTGTAAAACTCTCGTTGGTTCAAGAAGGTTTGATTTTGTCCACGGCTCCCAATAGGTGCACAGGCACCAGGAGCAGCTAATGGTGGCAGGATATTCATATTTATGTTGCCATCGGAACTAGGTTGTTGATTTTCCCAGTTACGAGACAATTGTATGAATTGTTGTCCGTTCCAAATGGGACTTGCCCCATAATTATAATAGTAGTGTCCGTTCCAAGTAGGAATTGGCCCAGTATGGAAGTTTTGTTGGTAAGGTCCGATTTCGATTGAGTTATTCATGGAAAATGGTTCTCCGTTTCCGAGCGAGCTTAATGAGGTAAATGGTGGACCGATTCCGAATGAATTTAAAGAAGGAAATGGTTGACCAGGCCAGATTGGGCTCAATGTGGAAAATGGTTGACCGGGCCATATTGGATTTAAAGCGGAAAATTGTTGTCTCACCGCGATTGAGTTTAATGATGACAATGACTGACCGGGAGCTGGTGGGGTCAAACTTGAAAATGATTGATCTGACCAGATTGGGTTTATTGTTGAGAATAGTTGACCGGGTATGATAGCATTCAATGTTAAAAATGATTTTTCGTACCCTCTTGGGGTTAATGTTTTAGAATGTTGTAGAGGTGGTGATAGAGGGCCCAAACCTCCAGAGTTTAATGTCGAAACTGATCGACCGGTCTCATTTGGATTAATTGTGGACAATGGTAGAACGGTCTCAGATCGCACGAATACAGAAGATGGTCGAAAAGATCTTTTCATTGGGCTTAGTTTTGAAGATGGTCGACCAGTCCCAATTGGATCTAATTTTGGAGTTGGTTGAGCGGTCCTCATTGCTGCAGGTAATTTTGGAGGCGGATGCCTCGGAATAATTTGATTTTCGTTACGTAGTTCTAATTTCGAAGTTGTTGGATAGGGGAAGAGTGAGTATAATTGTGGGCCAGCACTAGGAGTAACTCGACTATTAAATTGGAATTTTGATGGAACTTGTTTAGTGTTCTGGCTATCGCCTGATTTACGCATGGAAAGATCCATTCTTTCGACTTTCAACTGCGTAGAAGTTATCGGTTTATTTGATTTGGTCCTGCAAATAAATTATAAATTAATGTATTTATTTAGACGTGACGTAGGACTGAACCTTCTTAACCGTTGATATTATTACACTTTGGTAAGGTAGTAACATAAAGCAATAATAAAAATTAGGGTCAAAAGTGCGCAAAAACAAGAAAGGGAACATGTCACTATGTTCCGTGAACATTTAGAATACATAAACAGTACAACTGATATTTAGAACTTATTGTTAAGTTGAAATATATAACAATACGTTATAAACTTAAATGAATAGCAATTGCAGCCGTGTGTACATGCCCGATTGTCGCTTATGCAGTTATAGATAAGTAGCGGTCTCACTGGTAGAGCTCATCCCCAAGCAACCGAGAACTCCACGTTTCGCGTGCGTTGTTGTTTGTGCGCTGTGGGCCGCAAAAGTAATGTTCCGTAAGGAGTGCTTGTTTATCTAGAAACAAGAGACGAACTTTTTATTGCTTTACTTTGTGTGTTTTGTATTATAATCACATTTAAATTGGATAGTCGCTTGCAGTTGGTTAAGTTCTAATCATTATTGGGATATATTCAAGCAAGCAACCTGATTATTTACATGCTTATTATTACTTTATGAATTCAAATAGTATAGTATAAATAAATCAAAAATCTTCATTGTGTGCAAAATCACTCACTAAGAAATACTTAAAATTAATTATTTTAGTGATTTTAACTACTTAAAATATGAAAGCGCATTTTCAATAAAATGATTATATTTAGAGAATTTACTAATACATAAAGGCGTGTGTCTAAAATGTCATATGTCTCAAATATTGACTACATACAAAATATAGTAAAATTAGCTCTGCAACGTATCATTTCCTTATTTTCAGAATCAACTTTCGTTTCATACAAATAAATGTGATATTTAAAATGCTATACGTACTTTACAGTTGATAAAGCAGCGCGCTTTCGAACTTATTTTAACAAAATAAAAACAAATAAACTACTTATAAACACTGATATCAACTAAAAACAATGTAATAATAGTATTTAATAAACATCTATTACTATAAATACCTTTTAACGTTAATTCCATTTATTAATTACGGATTGTATTTTGACACATCCGTGATATACACGAGTGGACACGGAAGTAAATAGGACCCATACCTGGACGCGTTAATATAGAAGCAAATAGCAACTACTTGGTCCTGATTGGATGATTTAAGCGTGCGGACAACCATAGCTTTTGCGATAAGCATTACGTTACATTGTAAGCCTATAAAGATATATACACTTTATGATTTATACTCGTTAAATCTACATAGCTTTAATATTTATATATATGCGGTTCGTATTCGGCGAGATTTGAACGCAATTTAAAATGCCACTAGCTGACTTCTAATTTGCGTTAAAACGTACGTTACGTCACGAATGGGCCGATCACATAAACTATTCTTTATGTATTTAAATGTTATATAGCGTGCCAGGGACATATACGGCCAAGCCAAAAGTTTTAGCTAAAAACGGAGCTCTGCGGATAGTAAAATAGTTTTTAGGTTTGAGTGTATACTTAGTGTGTGTTTCGTACTTAGTTTTTCTAAAACTTCCATCCCGCTTGTTCGTCGATTGAAATTACTGTAAACGTTAAAATCATGACGGTCGATATTAACATATTTGAATTTTCATCTATTATACCGGATGTTGGATGTTTAGGCAAATACAAAGATGACAAAGCGCACTGACATAACAGTTAAATAACTTATGAAACGTAACATATTATTATGTGATTTATTTATAACGAACGTGTTATGTTTTACTTACTACAATTAAACATAGAATCTTGTGGCGAGTAGGGAGAATCTTGTGGCAAATGGTTAGAGTACTGTGTCAAATCGTGATATACTTAAAGAAGCTTCACTATAAGTCACTGTGGTCGGTTTAGCTGATATTTGTCAACTTCTCGAATTAGGCCTCCCCATTGATCGTCACAAAGATCGGTCCCCTGCCGCAAACATCCGATGAGATGACGATCATCCATTTTGTGGGAGGCCAGACCATAAGTAAATGGTACATTGATATCGGCGTTTTCTTTCACTACTCTCTTTGAAAAGTTCGTTAGCCGCGTTAGACGATATTTGGTAAGCGAAAGTCCTATAACAAGTCAACATGCGTCAGCAAAATGCTTATTTGAATTTGGAATAGTTTCGACGGACTTAATTTATTTTACTTTTATTAAATGTTAATGTTTGTTAAGATACATGTGTTTTTTATTGTTTATTTATTTTTAATATCTGCGTGTAAATGCGCTTTAACAACTTTTTATGTTGTACTTGTGACTGATTTTGATGACGACTGTTGAAGACCCTGAGTGGGCTGTGGTGAGCTCACTATCGCCCTTCGATACAATGCCAATGGTGTTATATAGTACAACTACACTGGAGAGTTATTTTAGATAAATGTAAAATTTATGCCACCACAGCGTTTACAGTTGCATTACATTACTACATATACCAATTTTATAAAAAAAATATTTGTTCAGGTTGTTTACGTAGTTATCTTGTAGTGCTGAATTCGAATTGAAAAAGTTCCTGTTTAATAAGCAAAATGCCGAATTTGATATGTAAAATTTCGAATATGATTTGCAAAAAGTCGTTTAAGTATAATTAGGACAAGTCCGAATTCGAAATTACAAAAACATAGGCTAGAATTAAAAAAGACATTTGGGCTTTCAACCCCTAAGCGAGTGAAAAGATTTGCATTGTCCAGAGAAACAAACCGTTGTTAATTGTTAAAAAGTGGACGAAGTCGCCAGCAATTGTTAGTTTATCAGTTCAGATTATCATTTGTGGAGTCACGAGTACGATTGTAATCCATGCTGTATAGATTTTGGGTACAGTTTTTACGGCCAGCCGCTGCCTGACGTCAACCCTCCTACCGCATTAATTTAACGTAATCTAGTTAATGTGCTAATCCTCATTTGTTTAAAGAATATTTGTTTTAATAATTTCATTATTGTTTTTTATTGTAATTTATATTTGTTGTTTTTTTTTCTTCAAAGGAGTACTGTTGCATAAGTCGTCAATTCGGACAGAGCTTGCCATTGATTTTTAGCTTAGTTTTGTCAATTAGATTGTTATTACATACATTTTTAACAGTGGTAAAGCCCGTAATAACTACATCTGTTGCACGAATGGGCCGTCTCGACCGCTGAACTACCGCGACTTCACAGAAGACAGGCATGAAGTAGAAGTATGCTTCTGCGATTCGTCTGATGAGTGAGGTGCCGGAGGCCCAATTTCAGACCTCCTCCCTTTTCCATCTCATTATAATAAGAATAGGATGGGAAGGGAAAGAGGATTAGGCGGAGAGGGGATGGATAGAAAAAGGAAGCACTTTTATCCTATCAATCCCCACCTCTGTCCATTAAAGGCAGGCAACGCATCTGTGATGCTTGTTGCGGAAGCCTATGGGTAGCGGTCACTTAACATTAGGAGCCCGCTTGGTCGTTTGCCACCTGGGTGAAGGTGAATGAAGGAAAATAAAAAAAAGATCGTGGGTAAGTAAAACATGGAATAGGTGCTAAATTTTATTGTATACAGTGCAAATAAATGTATAACATTTTACAGAACATGGAATTTAATACAATTGAACATGGGTTTCTTATCAAATACTTTGGTATTATTAAAAGTATTATTTCAATATATATTTGTTGAAGTAAAAAAATATAAACATAAAAGGTGAATTGTTATCGAATTCAAATATTTATTTAATTTAATGTAGTGTACACACGTACAGTACGTAATACATATTTATATAGGGTTATAGAAAAGATAAAAATTAATCAGTTGGGCAGACGCCAATATGTGTATTACGGCCCGCTGCAGTTAGTGGGATTTGTATAGGCGTTTCCCTTATGACGATGTTTCTGATGCAGCCGGTGAATCCACGTAGAGATCGAACGCCACGCACCCTTGAAATGGGCCGCTCGTGACCTCCAATGTAAAGCGCTGACCTAGTGTCTGTCGAACCCGACTGACCCAAACCGGCGTCGGAGAAGTGGCCGTCCACACCAACAGAAACCACGTGCCGAGATTTTACCGCTGCAATTAAATTATTATTATCATTTCTCATCGCTGCTCATTAACATTCGTCACAAACATATGAGTTGTTGATGTGATGACAGCCTTTTTTAGAAGTCCAGGTGTGGGTATAAGGAAAAGAAGAGTGGAAAGCCCCCTTCTTTGAAGGAAGCAGGGAAGAGAATGGGACGAAAACGAATGTTAGAAGTATTATCTCTATTTTGCAGTCATACTCTATGAGGCCATAATAATCAAGGTATCGGTCGAACCACTCTGTTAGTGTAACAGCTGTACCATTGTTGATTTTTTTTTATAGTTCGAAAAATTAATGGCGTCCTTAAAAAATTACTTGAGACTTCTACGCAATCCTTCATATTCAACACGACATAGCTCAACATCCTATCTACACCAACTTGATGGTTAGCATTTCACTTCTGCGCGGTTGTCGCGTAATGATCTATCTCCAACCTTGGGGTCCTTCAAGAAAATAGTGTAATCCTTCTTTAAAAGCGGCAACGCATCTGCAGTTCCTCATATGTGATCATTGATGAGTGCAGCAATGATCATTAACAATAGGCAACCCGCCGATCGGTTAACCCATTATATTATACAAAAAGATTCGTAGTTGTCGGTTTAAGACATCGACCATTTAGACAACTCCAAGGAAAAAAATGAGATTCGTTCGATAGTTAACAAGATTTTATGAATAGTTACCGTGTATTTTGTGCCAGTTTCCATCGCATAGTGTAAACTTATTGCCGAGTTTATAACTGGCGTGGAAGGGTCCTTTTCCGTTCTCGACGTTTGCAATAACCTCGTTCTCGAGTAGCTCGAGAATCATAAAGTCTCGTTTGCCGTGAACACTCAACAGCAGCCCCGTGGAATTCCGAGGTTTTACTTCCATCGAGATGGAAATCTCGAAGCCAACTTTGAAGTTCTCGATGAGCTAAAATTTTAATAATTTTGTTTTGTTACGAGTACAATTACTGCAATAATGCTCGATATCCTGATAAGAGAGAGTCATTCGAATATAAATTAACAAAGACGTAAACAATTATAGTATTGTATCTGTATGTAAACAAATTTCAAGATATAGTCTTGCTAGAAAATTCTTACTTTCATAAATTTTAATGTAAAAAATACAGCATAAATAATAATAGAGCGTGTTTAATAATGTTATACAAAATTTACATATAAATAACATTTGTAATGTCTAAAAGAGAGTAAGTAACGAGCATCAATAAAGATTGGCAATGATACCGGTATATCGGTAATGTAGATAACTTTATGTACCTGGGAACGCTAATAACTAATAGAAATGATATTTCTTTCGAGATAAACAGGAGAATAACCGCTGCCAACAAGTGTTTTTTTAGCCTGGCATGATATTTTTGCTCTAAAATACTTCTCAGAAGCACAAAAATTCTCCTGTATAAGAGTTAATCAGACCAATACTGACATACGGTGCTGAATGCTTGGTTTTGAGTAATAAAGACGAGGACCGCCTACTGGTGTTTGAGCGTAGGATAATACTGCGACGCATTTATGCGGCTTTATTCGTAAATAATCAATGGCGAACACGTTATAACCGTGAGCTGTACCAAAAACATATTGAGCCAAACATTATCAAAGCCATAAAAATTGGGCGGTTGGACATGTCGCGAGAATGGGGGATCACAGAGTTCCAAAGCGCTTGTTGCAAAGTCAGCCAGAGAGTCGTAGAACACAGGGTAGGCGAAGATAAGGTGGCTGGATGAGGTCGAGCGAGATCTAAAAAATATCGGCGTCAAGAACTGACCAGGCCCACCCGCGGCTGTAGAGCCTAAGACGATGAAAAGAAAAAACAAGAATCTTCAGTGACAAGGTACTATTTTTAAATTATAACTACGTAGAGCACCTCGTCACCAACACAACGGCACCAACCCAGGAATTTTATGACTTTTACTTTTTAAACTACAGGGAATGACACAATTGTACAATATTGCATAAACATTATTAAATAATTTTGGCTTAAATTTCTAAAAATAGATAATAAGATAGTATCATAGTCTATTGACATACCTGTATAGTGTGTAATATTTTTATTGACCTATATTGGGTCTTTTGACTTAGATAGGTCTAACTAGTTTAAGTTTTACTACATAGTGGAAAAAATTTAAATTGCGTAATTGTAAAGTTTTTTAAATACGCAGTTGTGAAATTGTTCTAGAAGACCAAATAAATTCCACTACGTAGGCCTCTATTGACGTCATAGCTCATATTGTTTTAACCATTGACATTTAGAATTTATATTTTAATGTTTTTTTAAAATTTTGAACACATCGGATCTCGTCCGCGGCGCCAGTTCGAAGGGACTGCGTCGTGCAGCGCTATATCTGCGCAAAAGAGGAGTACCAATCCGAGGTGAGGAAGGCTCAGACCTATAGTTGGAAGGAATTTAGTTCCCGTCGGGTGAGGGAGACAATGTGGGATGGTATTTATAGGGTGATTGGACGCACCACAGTCAGGCCGGAGGATATCCCACTCGTTCAGGGCGGTAAAGTCCTGAGCGGGGAGGAATCGGCCGGGGCGTTGGCGGAGGCCTTTTACCCAGAGGATCGGGTTGAGGACGACAACGCGGACCACACAGATATGAGAAAATTAGCAGAAATGGCAAATGCAGGGTCGCATGATGAAACATGCGACCCCGATTTCACCATGCACGAGCTCATGTGGTCCGTGTCTAGTTTCAACCCGCCCGGCCCCGACGGCCTTACCGCGGATATTTGTTTGGCGACAATCACCCTAAATCCGGTACTATATAAAATAATTAAATATGCGCTCACGCCCGTAACCCAGAGGGGTAGGCAGAGACCACGGATTTCCATTTGACACGGTCCTGGCACACCTCTCTCGCTTCTTCTACATTCATACATCTACGCATACATGCTCGTCGGTTATGGGTGCTCCTTATATCGCCATTTTTTAGTAAACCGCTAATCTGATCGATATAAGTTTTCCTGGGGCGTCCCCTACCAACACTGCCACTCATTTTTGCTACATAAATTTGTTTCGTTATTCTCTCTTCATTCATCCTTTCAACATGCCCGAACCAGAATTCAGAAAGGTATGCTTCACCTTTCTCAATTCTAGTCACAACAACCACTTTTAAGCCACACTTGTCCCTTATAACGCTATTTCTCAACGTATCGCCTAACATACTTCTTAAGGATCGCATCTTAACGGCATTAACTCTACTAGCATGCTTTTCCTGCCAAACCCAGCTTACAGCATTGTGTATAGCCAGACGAGCCTTGATAGACACACTTAATGGGGCTATAGGTACTCCTCACTACTGTACCTATAGCCCCATTCATTTTATTTCCCGCATTCGCTAGTCGTTCAAAATCTTTAACATGCCTACCATCTCTACTAATTATACACCACAAATACACGAACTCTTCCACCTGTTCCACTTCTTTACCGTTAACATTTATATCAATTACTGTCTTACTTTGATCTCTTTCAAACACTATTACTTTCGTCTTATCTACATTCATCTTCATACCTTTACCTTCTAATAAATTATTCACTACAATCAGCATAAGTTGTAGGTCCTCCGCCGATGACGCAAACACGACCTGGTCATCGGCGTACAAGAGATTATCTTAATCCACAATCTTCGTCTTTCAAAGCTTTCAAACAATCATCCATAAAGAGTTTAAAAAGCCACGGGGATAATACACAGCCCTGTCTTACACCTTCATGATGCTAAACCAGTCTGAGTAGGTCCCGTTAATCGTAACACAAGCAGTAGAATCTTTATAAAGAGACTTCAATGCTTGTATAAGATCACTGTTCAATCCAAACTCAACTAAGATTGACCACAGATCATCTCTTTTAACTTTATCAAAGGCCTTTTCTAAATCTATGAAGGAGCAGAAATTTTTTTGGTTTACAGCTAAAAACTTTTCTGTGACCATACGTAAAGAAAAGATCTAATCCATGCAACCCATTCCTTTTCTAAAACCCGCTTGAACATCCCACATTCTTTCTTCTTTTTCTTTCATGACTCTTGCAATCAGTACTTTAGCATAAAGTTTTCCCACAATGCTAAGAAGGCTGATTCCTCGGTAATTTTTACAATCATGCTGTGAACCTTTTCCTTTATATAAAGGGACGATAACAGCTTTTCGCCAATCTTCTGGTACTAAGCCTTAAAGTTATCTCACTTTCCAACTCCTGTTCTTCATGAGTATTTGCCGTGTTAGAAAGAGATGCCTCCTCGCATTCAAACAAACTTTCACAATATCCCTTCCATCTCTTCAGAATTGCTATACCATTGCCAAGGTCTTATGCGGCGCGAAGTTAAGCTTGTTTCGGATTCCCCACGCCTGAACATGTTCGAGAGCCCCATTGGCACTACCCTCGATTTCCATGGCGCTGTCTCCCGAGAACATCAGGACTACATCGTTAGCGAAAGCCTGGCAGCGAACACCCATCTCCTCTAATTCCGCCAAGAGGGGATTCAGCAGCAGGTTTCAGAGCGTCGGTCCCCCAATGGACCTCTGCACGCACCCTTTGGTTTGTCAGCGGGTCGCCACAGCTCCCGCTTACCTGACGCGCACTGTCCTCTCACTAAGATAGTGGTCGAACAGTCGCCTCAGGTTTGCGGGACACTGGGATTCGGCTAACCTGTACCTCACAGCCGGCGTTATCGAAGGCGCCCTCTATGTCGAATAATATCAGCACAACGGGCTGCTTCCTATCTACCTCGGCTCGAATGTGCTGAATCATCCCATAGAAGGCGTCCTCGGTACCGCGTTGAGGCATAAAGCCGTACTGGTACCGGCTGATCATTGGCGCAGTGTGCCATTGGACCCGCGTCACCAACATATTCTCTAAGATCCAAGAGTCCAATGGGCCGAAATGCCTTGGGGTGCGTGTAGTCTTCCTTGTTGGGTTTCCTCAGCACTATCACCGCTGCCTCCTTCCACCTCCAGGGGAAGCACGACAAAGCCAGGCAGCGATTTGCAAGGGTCAGATATAGTAACTTTATTTAGTAAAAAAGGGACACACCCAGCAATTGCTGGCTGACCGGGAGCTAGAGGGACCGGTTAGGTTTATAGATTCAGCGCACCCAGCTCATCGGGAGGGGCTGCCGTTCGACTGCTTGACGGTGACGAAGTAGCCCAGCGAGCTGCCGCCGATGTAAATATTTACACCGACGGTAGCAAAATTGACGGCAAAGTCGGCGCGGGGCTATCTATATGGAATGGCGCCGCGGAGGTCTCTTGCCGTAAATTAAAGTTGGGAAACTTTTGCACCGGCCAACAGTTCCGCCTATATCAGGCGGAACTGTTGGCCCTGCATGAGGCCGTAAGGTATGTAGTGAGGACGAATGAAAGGCGCTTTAGTATTTATTCTGACTCTAGATCCGCTCTAAAGGCCAGCAAGAGTGGCATGTCCCCTTAGCGGAGAATATAAGGAGAAGTATGAAAGAAGCCAGAGAGCAAGGGAAGGAAGTAAGGGTATTTTGAGTGAAAGCACACGCAGGGCTGGAGGGAAATGAAAGAGCAGACCAATTGGCGAAGATG
>JWHW01026711.1:164956-186076 GCA_000931545.1 Papilio glaucus
CCGGGGGAAGCACTACAAAGCCAGGCAGCGATTTGCAAGGGTCAGATATAGTAACTTTATTTAATAAAAAAGGGACACACCCAGCAAGTGCTGGCTGACCGGGAGCTAGAGGGACCGGTTAGGTTTATAGATTCAGCGCACCCAGCTCATCGGGAGGGGCTGCCGTTCGACTGCTTAACGGACGGTGACGAAGTAGCCCAGCGAGCTGCCGCCTTTGTAAATATTTACACCGACGGTAGCAAAATTGACGGCAAAGTCGGCGCGGGCTATCTATATGGAATGGCGCGGCGGAGGTCTCTTGCCGTAAATTAAAGTTGGGAAACTTTTGCACCGGCCAACAGTTCCGCCTATCCCTCGACCTCCTCGACTACCAAGCTGTTCTTCCCCAGCGTGGCGAGCTCCCCAGCCACATTTAGAAAGCTGGACCTGGATCCCGTGCTGGTTCAAATTTTGACACAGCACCGGGTTTCTCCGAATATTTACACCGTTTCAAGTGTAAGGATAGCCCCTCGTGCCTCTGTGATCCCGCACGGGAAGAAAGCGTGCTACATATTTTGACACAGTGTCCGATATTTGAAAGTAGAAGAGTAGATTTAGAAATTAAATTGAAATGTTTACTTAATAAAGAAAATTAGTGTAATTTAATTAGAAATAAGGAATATAGAGATGAATTTGTGAAATATTGTAAGTCCTTAGCCCAAATTCTTATAAATAGAAATAAAGCGTGATGTAACTACGACGGTATATATTAATGCATTTGAACTGTGTTTTCAAATGTAATTAGACTGTAATTGTAAATGTAATTAAAATTGTAATAAAAATGTAATTTGACCGTATGCTAATGTAGCATATATGTAGTATCTTAATTGTAAAATTTTGTATATAAAATAAGTAAAAGTTTTTTAACATTGTAAAAAAATTATTAAAATGAAAAAATTATTAAATACCCGTAGATAAGGTCCCTGATCCAACAAGTTAGCGAAACGAGAGGGCGGCATAAAGTCCGCCCAAAAAAAATGGAAAGAGAGTAAGTACTATACTTAGTTTTTTTTTATTATTAATAAAACATATTGTACTAATATCCACTTTGTTTGAAATCATCACAAACCATCGGAACAGTATAATTAAATATGTAATTATAAGTATTTATTTTAACTAACCTTCAAGTAGTTACTGTGAGCATTATTAGACGGGCCGAAGTAGACGCCATGTTCAATGTTGTCGGTGCAACGTAGCGAGTTGACCCGATAAATGATGTCAGTAACGTACTGACCGTTCATCATCAGACCCTTTAGGCATCCCTTGAATGGCTGATAGAAGTCCTGATTACAAATAAAAATGTGTGTTGTATTAATATTTTTAATAAGAAGGCGGCAAACGACCTAATGACATGATCCTTTTTTACAAGAGGCCGCTACACCATTCCAAATGTCTTTTAAAAGGCAATAAAATACTCATCCCCATTTCTGGTTGCCGTGGATTTTTGAAGTGAAAACTTCTTCACCCGCGTTGGTAGGAGAAAATCTTATAGGTTCACATGATCAATATGCTTCAGCAACACGCACGAGCAACATGCTTATTGGAATTTGTATCAGTTTCGATGAACTTTCAATTATTTTTCTTGTGTTTAATTTTTAATTTCTTTATTAAGATGCAAGGGTTTATTTTTTGCCTATTGTTCGCCTCGTAATCTGTTTTGAGTTTTCACAATTTTTTTGAGTAGCGGTAATTACTTAACATCAGGTGAACTGGTTGATCGTTAACTGTTTTCTTTTAAGTAAAAAAAAAATTATGTGCCCCTACTCCTACCGTAATGGTGCGTTTACGATCCGGTATCACACTTAAGTCTCGTGCTTATTGATGTAATTATTGTTTTACAAGCTTTCAAAATATAAATACTATACTCAGTCATGACAATCAATAATATGAAGAAGAAAACATTGCTTGCCATAGGTAAATGCTGTTATCTTATTAATGTAGTCTTTAACGAAACGTGACCTTGGATAATTAGACGAACCAATGTTACCTATATTCCCTGTACGTATGTAATACATATCACAGGTAATATTGTAGTACCTACTCTAATTGTCTACAATTAACTCGAAAATATTTACTTACCAATGAATACCAGGATTCTATGAGTTATAAGAACGATCTTTGACTGTATTCTTATCTTGTTGTTATTGTTTACGACAAGGATACAGTATATTCGTCGTTTCAGCTAATATTCGTCCCCTGTTGGACGTAGGCATTGGTCGCTACAAAGATCGGTCCCATGCTGCCCTCATTCAACCTTGACCTGATGACCGTTGATCAGTCCTACCGACGGTGCATCGAACTGTGCGTAGCCGCTATTACAGGACCTTTTGTATAGTACGTTACGAATAATAAAATAATACTTACCATTAAGTTCTGGCGGATACCGGACGACAAATTACCGAGACCTCCGTAATAGAATGGAGGTGTTAAAATTGCTGGTAAGATACATGTGACGCTTGCTTCCCCGATGCGCTCTGAGTCGACTGTTAATTTTCCGTGGCCTCCATTCCTGACTAAGGTCACTGTGTGCCATTCGGTTCCGTTGTACATTTGTGTTGATTGTACGAATGCAGTTTCTCCACCGCAGTTGAATGTGAAGTGAAGCTAGAAATATTAATTATTTAATTACATAATAAATAGAAATTACAGATAAATAAGCACCCACGACCGTGTCTCATAGAGTTAGACAAGGATTACGAATTACCATTTGCCACGACCAGGCACACGTCTTTCGCTTCTACATTTATACTTTACGAAAACTATACATGCACCTCTGTTACGGGTACTCTTAAAATCGTTTTAAGCCCTAGTTTTCATATTTTAATTATTGTTGTCAAGGTATTTATTGTAGCAGCTGGAAGGAATAAATTTTATCTATTATATACGCTCTTAAGATACTTTCTTTCACTTCGCCACCTACAGACATCTATAGCGGCTACTCTTAATGTTATAAGCTATATTGGGGCGTTCCCTAATAACTCCACGTCTTTTGCAACGATTTTTTTATTTTTTATTTATTTTATTTAATAATTGTACCGATCAAAAATGGCTACTTCTCAACACATAAATTATATTTTACCTTCGCGTCCTTCATGTACAAAGCAAGGAACTGCCCGGGAGCCTTATTGGCCTCGGCGTAGAAAATAAGACCACCGTGCTGGTCGAATGTGCGGAAGGTGATCGTAAAATCGAACCCTTCTAGTTGCCGACCTGGCAACTTAGAATATTCTATTCGACTGTCATTTCGAGTGCCTGCAATAAAAAAAAGTATTTATATAGTCAATAATCATTTATTTTTCAAATCAAAGACATTTTTGAATTGTTTATTGAAAATAATGTACTGGTTAAACGATAGATTATGAGACCTGTATACAGTTTTAAAACCTTAATTTTTTGAAAATTTGCCTGATGCTTATTTCTGCAATTAACATTATTAACTCAGTATTCAAAATTGATACATAATGGAGGCAAACGTTATTCAATTCTACGTACCGAATCTGTATCCTTCTGATGGGTCACCCAAACCGTATTGGGTGTCATAAGCCAACGCGCATCCGGGTTCTGGCTGGGGTGGAGGTCTTCGCGTGGTGGTCGATGGCCGGACAGTTGTCGTTGTGATCTTGAATGGCGCCCTTGTTGTAGTCGGCGGTTCGGTAGGCGGGATTGTCAAAATTTCATTTTCTTCAGGATTTACTATGAAAATAGGAAGGTAATTATTATCTGTCAAAATAGTATTAATTGTTTTGTGTATAAATTATATACGTATTGTTGTTGTAAAGAAAATGCGATGTTGTGACTAAAATTTAGAAAGGCACGCCTCGGTAGTTCAGGCATGTTGAATGGAGGAATGATTAAATAGTGCCCAATTATGTGTAAACTGGAAGTCCTCGTAGGAAGTGAAAAGAAAGAAAGTACTCTCTCCCTCCCCCTCTACGATACTGGTGTGAGTGCATGTTTATTTATTATTTGGGTGAAACATTAAATAAATTAGCTATCATTTGGTTTAACCATTAAGCCAATGTAATACAGTTTTTCATCTAGCTTGTAACTATTTAGTTTTCTTATAGAGTGATGATTAACGTGTCGCCAATAATGTCAGTGAATAGTTAATTCTACCTGACACTTTTCACCTGACAATTTCTTTATTGTTTATATGTTCCTTTCATTATTACTATCTTATTTTATTTACCTTTAACTGTTACCACGTCTGGGGTAGGTGTGACCAATGGTGGCAGTGACGTGGGCGTAGGTAATACGTCGACTGGCACTGGGACCGCCCAAGATGCTTGATCTGATTTCATGAAATCCATTAGAATATGGAAAAGCTTATGGACAATAAAATTTGTCTATGTCATAATTATTACTCAAAGAAGTTTTTAAAGTATTAAAAATTTGATAAACCGAATCTTATTTTTTTTAATATTTTAATTGTTTTAACATGTAAATATATGATCTTAAGATTAATGCGAATCGCAGATATTGGTAGCCCTCGCAGTATTGATACTACGCGATTTTGCAATTATGTGAAAGTAAACATCAACAGATTATCATAATCAACCTAAACGACGTAATGACGCTACTTACATTATATTAGACGTTTTTTACTTACTGTGTAATTAAAGTAATTAAATAGTAATGAATTACACCAATAGTAGAATCGACCCTCTTGTAATTTCAATGCATAAAACAGGTAATGGCTATTCATACTGATACAAAATTTACTGTAAATTATTAAGTGTTGTTTGATATGGATTAGATCTTTCTTCTCGTTATTCTATTATAATATTATACTTAGAATTATATTATAATCATTGGTTAAAAAGAAATGTACCTGGAGGGACACCACCAGTTGTAGTGGTTGTGCCACATCTGCCAAATATGACGCTATTATTGCTGAAGGGTTCAAGCAGGTTGAGCATCCTGCCATTTATTGTAGCGTCAGCTATGCAACCCTGGAACGGTGCTTTGGAGCCAACTTTACCACCAACTACGTAGCTTGGTTGTACACCACCCACGAATAAGACACCATCGAGTATATGCAATGGAGCCGGCGCTGTGTCAGTGCTGGAAAGAAATTTGGGTAGACTTATTTTTAGAATTTGTAAGAATCTTTGAGAGAGACCATTTATATTTTTAAACCTTACCTGAAGTAATCGAAGTCATCCACAACTAGCCGTAGAGCTTGGTTATTGTGCGTCACAGTCACAACATGCCACTGAGAGTCGTTGTATGTACTGAGGCCGGTGTCAAGCTGTTCTCGTTGGCTCATCAATATTAATTTACCTTAAAAATTTCATAATGATGTACATACATTTTTATATGATAAGGCGGGCAAAAAAAGAGTTCAAACATCCGCGACACCAGAGGAACTGCGGATAAGTTGTTAAGGAACCAGTACGATCTTTCCTTAAAAGATCTTAGTCGCTAATAAAATCAATAGCTTGGAAATTCCATTGGAGACAAATCATTCAACAAGGCAGTTCAGAGCAGGGTATGGAATTATTTGTTGTTGTGAATTTAATAAGACTAGCGTAAGCAGAAATAACAATCGCTAAAAACCTTTCATAAAACTGTTAAATATTACAGAGAACGATCGACAAATACGCAGCGCACCAACAAGCAAAAATCTGTGATTTTTGAACAAATTTTTCTTTATTCGGTTAGAACTTTTTTCTGACCCATGTTATATTATAGTTCACCTGGTAGTACACATCAGCCAAAAATGTACTTCAGTGCATAACGTAGCACAAACTTTAGCAAAATTGAAAAAAATAATAAGAGAAAAATTTTGTTTTGCTTTTATAATAGAGGCTTTTGCTTTTATGTTTGTTATTACGAAAATACTAACGAGAGTTTAAACTAAATTTCTTTACAAATTATTTTTTAATTCTGTAAAAGTTTAAAGTACTTACCACCAATTAACGACAAAGATATACTATCGGACATTGTAGTAGTTTGAGTTCGACTAAGATAAACAAAAATGAGCCCATCTGCTTTAGATGTTTTGAATTTTAATGTCAATTGCAAGTTTTCTGTTGTAATATTCACGTAGCGTAGATAACTCTCCTCACCCGATAATGAGACAAGGGACGCAAACTGAAATGCACGAGTAATAATAAGTAGATAGTATGTTTTCTGTACCTTTTTCTGTGCTGTATCTTTAAAATAATATTAGGAAGAAGTCTACCTGACAGCCATAAGCTACGCCGACCGACTCTATATTTTCGCTTAGGTCAATGTTCACGCCATCTATACTAATTTGTCGAATACAACCATCGAATCCTTTACTAGTGACTTGTATAATTCCTTTATTATTTCCAGCAAAGTTCATTGTATCCAGATCAGGGATTTCTTTCGTTTCAGACGCCGACACTGTCTTGAGAACTTCGCCATCGACTTTAAGTGAACATGTGGTCAAATATCTTCCAGCATCTAGTCTATGCCATTTGCCATCATTGTAAGCCTTTGTCGTTCCAATTATTGTGAGATCATCGGGGTTTCCAAGAGACACCTATCAACGAACCAGAAAGACTTTAAAACTTATATTAGATAGGATATAAAAGCGAGTGATTCACCAGGCGTTAATGGATGCAGGTGCGTCAATTGCAGTTTTGGCTGTTAGTTTAAGTTATAAGTTGAATTGTTTTGTAAATACATTTCAGGGTGTAAAACTCAAATAATAAAGTTAACAAAATATATTATTACCTGCAAGTATATACGTCCATCCTGCATCTGTAGCGAGAAAAAGTGACTACCTTCCCCTACAAGATATATTAGCCCGTCTGGAGCATAGGTTCTAAAGAAAAGTAGCACATGGTTCTTTTGTGGTACTAGATATCCTCTTCCTGGCATTGTAACGTGAGACCGACCATTGAATCGATACTCTTGTGGGCCGCTCTGTGATGTTATCAGCTTGTCTCTAAAAATGAAAGAAATTTTATTAACACCGTTTGGTTTTGTAATGAAAAAAAATGAAAATGAAAAAATTTATTTCAATCCAAAAAATTAAGTTTAAGTTTACATTGAACAATTAAGCTTAGAAACTTTATGGATACAAAATGGTTGCTTTTATAAGTATTGATCAGTACCCTCGCACTAGGCGTAGCCTGTATCGCGAGGATCCTGCTCTTACGTTTTATCAAAGATTTGTTAGACGGCAACAAATTAACTAAAGAAAACCAAAAGTGCCATTTGTCTTAAAAGTAAAGTTAAATCATTAATACAAAATAAATAGTAATAAACTCAATACACTATTTTAAGAATATCTTCTGTGTCCTCGTACGTTATTTTCAACAACCACGATTTTAATTTTATTTTGGCTTTGTTTACCGAGTCTCGCTTAATGTCGCATTTTTCTAAGATTATATTATAAATGTACGGGCCTAAGAAATGCGTAAAACGTTGGGCAAACGAAGAGTTAACCCTCGGTATAGGCACCTTAAACTTTCGCTTTGCAAGAAAATTTTGGCAAGTGGTACTATTTGCGATAGCTTTATGCTGTAATATAGTTGTTCTTAATATAAAAATTTTCCGCACACTGAGCACCCCGGCCTCTGAATACAAAGCAGAAGTCGGGAATCTTTTTCTACGATTGAGTAACACCTTTAAAACCGCTCTTTGCGCTCTCTCTAGCTCGAGCATAGCGGTCATAGCAGATCCTCCCCACGAAGTAATACAGTAAGCGATTATGGATTCGCACAGCGCTGTGTAGACTATTAGAGCAATTTTAGGGTCGGCAGCATCGCGGATACGATACATGATATGTGTCAGTTTACGAACTTTGGCAGCTACTCCAGATATATGCATATTGTAAGACATTTTGTCTCTTGCTCAACTTGCTCAATTGTAATAAGAAACTAAACTATAACACTTTTTGTACCTCTGTCTAGCTCCCTTCAAATTAGCCGCACTAATGAAATTCCACAGTCCTATAGGCGTATCGCCAATCATCAGTTCTTCTATTTGACCTTCAAATGCAGGGAAGCTGACACCTTGCAGCTGCGCATCTGATGGTACGCCGCCGACGTAAAGTTTAGATTTTTGTCTGTCCAGATTGAAGATGGTGTGCTGTCCTGGTAAAGTGGCATCTTTTGAATGTAGGTATTCGGTACCATTGCCCAAAGATTCGCGAATTGATAACTTGATATTTCGCCCGACTCTGAAAACATATTGGATAAGTTATTGATAGTAGCCGAAAACATCATATTGAGTGATTATTGACATGAAGCTCATACGAAATTTAGGCGAGTAACAAGCTTCGAATCGAATGAATTGAACGAATTAAATACACAAAGAAAAACTTTGTACGAAAAGAGCACTGAATCATTCGCATTGGCTACGATATCAATGACAATTATAGGCCTGTGAAGATCATTAGATACTTTTAAATCCTGACAGATAAATGTTTAAATTGACAACAAAGTTTGCTATGAGAGGCAAAATAAAATATTTCCTTACCTATCAACTATGACTTGATACCATTTATTGTCAGCGACATATTTATCGCTGCCGATCTTAGTGGGTTCTTTTCCAGATTCAGCGCTATCGCCAATGTCCATTACAACATATGGATAACCATTTTGGATACCAATTACCATAAAGTCATCCTAAAATACAATTAAAGGTTAATTTTGTATTTTCTACAGTATTGTGGTGCAATTAGTAATAGAAGAATTTAATTATTTGTTAAGTACATTTTTAAGAGAGAATACAATTGCATGCATTGTAACTTACAGATTTTGTACGCCTGAGCAGTGTATCTTTTGGATTGCCTAAATAAAGTATGAATCCGTTCTTCTCTTTGGTGCGGAAATAAGCAGATACGTGGGTAGATGTAGACATTTCGTCTACAGTCTCAGGAAGTCTCGGTTGTAGAGTAGACCAGCGATCGAATGTCACTCCAAATTGCATGCGGTTGGCTACCGTGCGTGCCTGGTGGAAAAAATCATTGACATATTTTATAACATATTCGATACGATGCAACTAATAAGATAAATGAAAATATTAATTGTACCTGTTCAACTAGTTCTCTCAATTTCTGCAACTTTTCATTTGCTTCATTGAGACGTTGTTCCAGGCTTTCCTGTTTCATTTTTACAACACGGTACTGTGAAGATATCTTGGGATCCATATCTTTGATATTATTTACTGGAAATAAAATCGAGAAATATGTTCATATCATTAGTTTTCATGATAAAATACTAGTTTCGTACCCTTAATAATTCAGCATACATAGATTGTCAACGTTTGATGTCATCTTTTGCGCATCGTTTGCTAATTTCGGTAGAGACTGTGCCCATTCCTTACTAGACGCGAGATCCTTTCCGAGTTGTGACATTATATTTGTTGTGGATTTAACAGTTTCCATCACTTCGGTAGCTTTTTGAGTTTCGGCTTCCAGTGAAGTTGATGCCGTGGTAGGAAGAGATCTGTAAATGGAATGTTGGCTATACGCAATGAAAATCCAATAAAAAAAACGTATGTGCTTCAAATGTAAATAAAAATGTAATATTTATGGAAAAATAAATAATTACAAAAAGACCACTCTAACTTACGACAGTTACGATAGTATGGTGACTGTAAGGAATAGACTTACAATTGTATGGCATTGTTTTCATCGTCTGCAGCACCGAGGGTCGTCCAAGCATTTTTTAGCGCTTCCTCTGCTCGGGTAAGATTAGGCCTTAGCTTTTCTTCCACAGTTTGTTGTGCGCTTAAAGCACTTTCTGACAATTTCTCCGATTTATCCTTGGCTGGAGTCACATTTTTATGGAGAATATCATTCTATAACGAATTATTAGCACGTTACAGACTTGAATTATAAGTGTATTATATTGACTATGTGTAAGTATTCAAATCTGTAGATTTTAAAAAATACATTTTAAGTTTAACTTACAATATTTGTGGCGTTTAGGATTGATGCTTCTGCGTCATCGGCTGCTTTTTTTGCATCACTAATTTCTTGAACTATAGATGAATACGCAGAAGCTGCACTATACGCATGTTGCGTCCTTGTATTATTATTTTCCCTTTCTGCTAAAGCACGTAGACTTTCAGCCTGTCAAATATTTACATTTTTTGTTAGATATTTAAAGGTCTTTTTTATTTATTTATTTTTATTTATTTATGTTCTTGTAGCTTGAAGAATATTGTGATTTTTTTTTAAATTTAGAATGTCTTTATACTCATGACCTGTAATTATTTAACCAATAATGTATTTATTTTTAATTAGATATGAAGTCTATAAAATAAATATATAATTAAATCTGTTTCATATATTATTCTCGCACAAATATTTGATGTTAAATACAGTTTTAAAATTTTTACCCTATTCCTTAATCCTCGCGCATGATGTAAAGCCACGTCAGTCAAATTTGTTAGCTCTGGTGAAATATCCGTCAACAGAGTTAACCTTTCTTCAATTTCGCGATTACTATTGTTTAAATCTTCTAAGGACTTTGAAGAATTTCTTACAATACCACCAGACAAAGCATTGAAGAATGTCGCGTTATTTATGTCCAAAGCAGCATCAATTAGGTCTTTCACAGCTGCACTATTTAATTTAGTAACCGAAAGCACTTTGTTTCCAAACTTGGATTGTCTGAAAATTTTTATTGTTTTTACCATTTTTGATGAAAACAGTACTTATAAACGAAATATAGTTACACTGCGGCACTAACCTGTTCTTATCATTTAAGATCTTAGCTGCGTCAGCAGTATTGTGTGCAAGATTTGTGTATTGTAACATTTCTTCTAATTTTCCCTTTAAGTCTTTTGTTCTATTTACTAATATTTGGAATTTCTGTAAATTGAAAATATTAAAAATAACAGTAATCCTAATAAAAGAAATCCAGTGAATATTATAATAGCACCTTTTTATAATACCTTTGTTTGTTCAAGGACAGGTTGAACGAAAATATTCATTCGGTCTACTTGATTATCGACATTGTTTATTGCACTTATTGCTAATTCTTCTTTTGGTTTGAGGTCTTTAGCTGAAAGATGAATATGAACTAGTTAATAATAATTTTGATGTATGAGGAGAAGGAGGTATTGTAGATTTACGCATTATTTTATTTGATTCTTAAAATGGAATGAAACAGCTATCACAATTTGTATATTTGGCATCTGAAAATCTGAAGATGAACTTAGGAAAGCAATAATTAAATACTTGATGTTTTCAAAATCTTACCTGAAATGTCGCTTTTAATTTGCTGAGCTTCTGCTAACGCGCTGTCTACCTTAGGTTGTTGACTGAGTTCCAGACCTGTTGCTAAGTCACTGACGTGTGTGACTACGTCAATAGCTTTCTGAGCGTTATCCCGAACCGAAGCTAAAACTTTGTCCGCGTCCGCTGCTAGTGATGCAGCCCTTCCAATCTGATTATCGCTATCGGTTGCTGCAAACTCGGCCTAGATAACGTGGCAAACATATTTATAATTATTAAGCACATCTTATTACATGCAAGCTTTGTCTTCGACCAAATAACATTTAATTTATGTTTAAATTACTAATATGTAAATAGGGATAAAGTTTAGACTTACAGATCTCAACAAATTCTTAGAACTGGTCTCCAGAGCCTTTACTGCAGACGTAACCTCATCCAAATCGACGTTTCGTAATTCTGTAACCCTAGGCTTAAGTTGCTCAGTTTGGTTCGAGATATAGGTCAATCGTTGGGTAGTGAAAAATGAGTCCGCCTTATCCTGTAACACATTAAAATAAGAATATACTTATTATACGTTTATTATCCTAAAAAAGGACGAGATAAGGAGTATTCTTATAAAAATCTTACTTTTTTATTTCAAAGTTGTATAGTGATCTTCAAACGATAGTAAAGCATAAGTATTTATATTAAAGTTAAGCGCTATTTGGGCAGTGCATGTTTTTAAAGCCATCGATCAGCAGCTCATTTTATTTCAGGAAATAAATAATTTAAGGAAGAATTATATTTACCTTAAATTCTAGACTCTCGTTAGATAACATGTAGCTCAAATCTTCTACTGAGAAGATTAAAGCGTCGGTACACGAATCACACTCAAGGCAGCCTTCCTGTGGTATTAACACCCACCTAGTAATGACAAATGTAATAATTAAGAGTCAGAACAAAACATTTAACTCAAACATTGAAGCTAAGAATGTGTGTGTGAGTGATTTTTATTAGTTTAAATATTTAATACCTTTCTGGACAACGGTCACATTTTTCTCCTATTACCCCTGGAAGACACTCGCATTGACCAGTTGCGTTGCACATGAATCCGAGGGAATATCCAGTATTGCAGTTGCAATCTAAAATATTAGAAAAAAGTAAACAAATTTGATTAATAAGATTGAATTTGAATAATAATAATAATCAACAATTAAACTCTCATTTCGAAACAGTGTATATCACTTGCAATATATCGCGCCATTTTGTTCGAGTGATTTGATAATTATTTGATTTTAGGTCGTTTGTTGCATCACGCCTTTTACCAAAACATCTTACTGTTCACAGTCACGCTTAGCATATTTCCAAAGACCGATTCACTAGGGCGTAGTAATGACGAGTTGCCTATTAATATTTAAAATAATGTTTTGTCTAAATTTAAGACCGACGTCTTTAATTTAGACAAAACATTTCAAGTTTAGGAATTACATTCACAAACTGGTTATAATTTATAAACATGGTTTTATTTTACCAAAGGTAAGTATTGAAATTTAATTAAATGTGAATATAGAAAGATTAAAACTTACGATCGCATCCATATTTGGTGTAGTTCCAATAGCCAGCTGCACATTGATCGCATTGCTTCCCGGTTACTCCTTTAGCACATCTATAAATTCGGAAACAAGGGAATAAATTTAAGACACATAAAATATAACAATAGTTAATACTTTATTTTAAACTGCTTTTAACTTCTTTTAATTTAATTCTTTTAGTGTAAGATATGATTTTACTTCTCTTTATAAGTAAGACTAGATTCATGTACAACATTTTTTTTATTTGAGTACGAAAAGTATCTAAATCCAGAAATATTTGTCTTTGTTTTGCTTGAACTTCGTCGATAATATATAATCTTAGCACGAGAGCCTTTTTACCTCGAAGAGGATGAAGAATTTTTTTACCTCGAAGAGGATGAAGAATTCGCTACCAACCTGCACTGTCCAGTATTGTCGTCGCACTGTGAGGATTCGGAAGCGAGGGCGCAAGAGCAAGGAGTACAGCCCTGTCCACTGTTGAGGCCCCAATGATCTGGTGCGCAACGGTCGCACTTATCTCCAATTACTCCCGGCCGGCATACACAAGTACCAGTCGTGGGGTCGCATCGCTCCATTCCAAACTCATCACAGACGCACGCTACATTTGTAATTTAAATGTAATGCTTTTTAAAAGTTTTGGTTGGAAGTTTTAAATATTGAGTTTGACGGTCTACCTAGATGAGTCTATTTAAATGTAATCGTATATAATTTTTACTTTCACTAAGATTTTATAATAACGTGGATATAGATATGGAAGAGAAGAAGACAGACAGACGATTTTGTTATTTTTTTAAACATGCAGTTTCTTGCGTCTGCAATAGTGGTCTTAATACGTTTGAAACCACTCCCACGTACGCAAGGAACTGACTCTAGTATCCTATATTCTGTGCTCGTAGGCTTATCCTGGGCCACTGGAGCAACCTTTAACAGTGATTGCAACTTAATCATGAATTAATTATCATCATAAAAACATATATAGTATATACAAACATACCTGTGCAATTCTTAGAGAATATGGCATCTCCGAAGAAGCCAGGGGCACAAAGGTTGCAAGCGGCGCCAGCGGTATTGTTGACGCATTTGAGGCAGTCACCAGTGATGCTGTCGCATGAACTGGGGTCGTTGGGGTTGATGTTGCCGGAACAGTTGCAAGGCTTGCAGTAGTCACCTGCAATTTCAGACAGCTATTATAATTATGTACACGAATGGCATTTCAAAATTTTAAATGCAAACATTTTACACGTGGCAATCTACGTGTTAATATAAAACACGTTATTTCATACACTGTTCCGGTTGTGCTGGTAACGTATATAAAAATAAATACTATTCTATTTGTAGCTTAACTATTTTATAGATATACATATAAAGAAAAGTGTCTTTTCACTCAGTTTATGCCGCAGAAATTATACTTGACAAGACCAATAAAAATGGCGATTCCGTATAGGATGACGGTATAGTTGAATTTAATATTTTAGATGATATGTCCATTGCTATACCCAATAGCAAATACCTGGGCATTAGCGTTGCTACCTGATGGTTAGCTCGAAAGCTTGTGAGGCTGTATTAAGATGACATACCAATATTTTCCGGAACACCATAGTATCCTGCTGCACAATATTCACACCTTGCACCAGCGTAGCCGGGTTTACAAACACACGAGATCAGAGAACCATTTCCACTCAATTCGCACCCAATGGCAAAACTATAAATGGGCAAGTAATAAATATTGTTAAAATTATAAACCAAAAAAATATTTTTCACAATTATGTTTACTATTATAACTTTTACAAAACATATGAAATTTGATGAACTGGTCTTACGGCAGCAAAATAATGCTACGTGATGATGAATTATTTGGATGTATCCAAATCTAATTAATCGTTTATGAATGCATACAACATAGGATATGTTTCTTGCCAATCTATGTAGCAATGTTGTCATATAATTAATCTCTTACCAATAATAAGTACATTCGAAAACTAGATTAAGAGTGCTACCTTTCTATCCCTTCTCCTTTTTTACATGCAAAAGTTATGGATGAGCCTATAATAAGTAATAGGGTTGTTGCAGAAGTCTGTGGGTAGCTGTGGTTAAAAAACCCAGATAAACCACGCTCGCTTACCATGGTCAAGAAAGAATAAAATATATCTAGTTATCTGTTTTTAAATCATACTTGTTAGACGGGTAGGGCATAGGGCAGGCGCAGATGAGGCAATCATGAGGCGTGCCCACCGTTGCATCACCGTGGTAGCCGGGAATGCATTGCTCGCAGTGGTCTCCTATAGTGTAATCCGTACATTCCTGGAATAGATAATCCGTAAAATATATTTTTTTTAATAATAATTAATGCAAATTTATTTGTACATTTTTAAATGTTGATTTAAGCCTACAAAAATAAGGAATACTAACATTAGAAAGCATTGCGTTAAGTATTAACATTTTAAACAGGATTTTGTGATAACAATGGCGAATGGAAATGTTGATAACGTTGGTGTAAAATTAAAAGAGAATTGTTAATAATAATAACGTTTAAACTTACCAGACAAATGCCAGTATTAACATCACATTGGTTTGAATGTCCATTACATTGGCATGGTACGCAGAATCCGGCATGAGGGCCAGAACTTAGTCTGTAATAACCTTCGGCGCACTGTTCGCATGAAAAGCCGCGATATGCCTTAGGACATTGGCAATCTTCTACGGATGAAGCTTGTCTACCGTCAGTATAGTCTTCTACAGCGACGTCCAAACTCACACTCATTAATCTTTAAATTAAAAAGGTCGTTTTTTAAATACAAATTTATTAAAGCGAATCGTCATCTTATAGCTTACTGCGGACATAATTTATAACTGTCTACCCCCAATAATTACTTTTAGTTGCCTCCATCTTTTTCAAGGCTTTATATATCTCCATGATATATAAATTTAAATAAAAATCTCGTAGTATATCGGTTACTATAAAGGTAACAATATCAATACAATTAAACAGCTTTTCTTACATAATACGTTATATGTTATTTTTCTTAAACATAACTTGGGAACTAATCGGTTTCCATTACGTAATTTTATACCATGTGATACCCGTTAAAGTTTATTTTTGAGACAATATAACGTAAGATTCAATCTATCTCAACCATAATTGGTTATCGGTATAGGTGTCAGGATATTTTTTGTCAACTGATTTATTCAAATGGACTGGTTTTATTGTTACGTTGCCTATCGTATATAATAAAGTGGTTTTCGTTATAGAATAATAAATAAATTTTAATATAGTTTAGGTTTTAAATGTCTTATTAATGATGTTTATGGATAAACTGCATACCTTGTTGTCACAGCTTCATGCCAATATGTTGCTCGAATGTATATACTGGTCACATTAACAAGAATATTCATAAATTGATCTCTGGTTACCGCTGAGCCATCGAGGTTTGTGAATTCATCCTCGCTTATTCTGACGCCGTGTCTCCAGTTAACGACTGACGGTGGTTGCTCCACGCTATTATGTACTATATATCCATTAGCACCGCCAATAATTACATCAGCCTCTATGACAGCAAATCCTTCATCTCTCATGGTGTAAAAAATAGAATATGTAAGGTATCCTCCGTAAGACGTCAGGCGTTGTCCTGCAATTAAATTATATGGTGTGTCAATTGTAGTTACTTTCTTTACAAGGAGGCCGAATAGAATACTACTAGAATAAAACGGCAAATTACTACGGTGTCTATTTCTGCGTCATCAAGCGTTTGAAATGTTGCATCTCTCACTTTTACCATATCCACTTCCGCCCTTATATTTACAAGTTACGTGCAACATTAGACTCTTGGAATGCAAACCATTGCCTTATTCTTGCTATGTCAGCGCTTAGCTAATACTACATACCAACTTTGTAACCTTATCGCACAGCGACATAAAAGTTGATGATGTAATCGCTATAATGTTAATTTCACTTGCATGTTTATTTTGTCTTTGTGAACATACTTTTGGAGATAAATGAGCGTCAGCATGAGTTCACATTGCGTTGTTTGGGTCAAAAATGTCTCTGTTGACACTTCACCACGTATTCAACACAAATAAATGTACGCTTCTATTTACCTATTGCTATTAACTGTAGCTGTTTCGAAAACTTAGTTTATTCACTACTGATATTTTAATAGTTACTATGAGTATGACAAGTGTTGTTTTATAGTATATATAACTCACCGAGATAATATTCGGGGGCCCCGAAGTAAACCACTTTTTGGTCTTGATCGTCGCTGCTTACGAGCTCAGCGCCGATAATCGTTTCGTTTAATATAGTGGGAGCAATGGTGTGCGGGAAAATGTTTAGAGTGCGGTTAACTTCGATGTTTACAAGATACCAATCGCTCATCCCGCTGATCTGTATTAAAATCATACATATATTGTATTACTTAAAAGTGTTTTAGTGTCAACGTCACATCTTTCTAACTTCTTTATCAATTTTAATGATTCATGAAATCATATATATATATAGCGCACGTGCAATTGACGAAAATAACAATTAATGTTACTATAAAAATCTTCGTGAAATTCATATTTATTTTCACAGATGACGTTTTAATGAAAATATATTAATCAACGAACGCATTCATCACGTTATATTTCCACCTGTCTTTTATGACCGAGGCCCTTGTAGATTATTTACTAAAAGGTTATTTTGTGTGTGATCGATACTATCCGAAACGTTCGTAGTGGTTAGTCGATTGAAGAAAATGTTTTATTACATTTTTCTTTCAATTCATTTTGTTAGATCTTCTAGTTGAAGGAATGAAATCTTACCTCAGCCCATGTCAAATATGAGCTGGTGCACCTTGTGGTTTTTCCGAAACAGAAGCATTTTGTACAACCATCGGGATTGTCTGGTTGTAGGTTGAAGTATTCATCTTTGCAAGTATCACACGCCTGAAAGAAAAAATATAGTTCAATTTTAATACGGAAATGCAGCAACTACCGTGTATAATGTGTTCAAATAAACAGGAGAAAAATTATTTAAATTTATGTTACTTACTTGACCTCTGACTTGTTTCTTACAGTAACACTGGGCCGTGTTTTGATCACACACATCTTCAGTGGTGCCGTGTAGGTTGCAAGTACATTCTAAACAATCCGGGAAAGCATAATGGCCAGGTAAACAGTGGTCACATGTCCGGCCTATAACGTTTTCTTTACAACTGAAACAAAATATTATAATAAAAATTTATATAGTGACGATGAAAGCGAAATGCATTGAATATGTTATCTAGCAATTCTGTATCTTATAGTTGCCATAAATCATTTTAATAAATTCCTATAATAAATCATGTAAGCTTTGCTTAAATCAGCTAAGCATTCGGTACCAGGAATACGAAAATCAATATGACATCTATGCGCGTTAAGCAACAGTATTACTTATAGCTATGATTATATAGTCTTAATTTACTCGCAGTTTCCACTGTCTGCCTCGCACTGTAGTTGGTTGCCCACGACACCGAGCGCGTTACAGTTGCAGTCGTCGCATCCACGCTGCACGTCGAAATTAAAGGTGTAGGGTTTACAACGATCACAGTTGTCACCTTCCACGTTCTTAGGGCAGATGCATTGACCTAAAAAGTATTATTATAGAATATTAGTGAGCCGTCCCGGTTTCGCGCGGGTAGTTTCTCCACACAAACATGTATCACCTACTTTAGCCCTTTAGGGGAAATCCTTTTTTAGTGCTCGCCTACGTAATAACAATATCTGTATAAAAATTCAAGGCTCTAGGCCCAGTAGTTTGGGCTGGGCGTTTATGTATCAGTTAAATTTTACGGACTACGGAGTAATAATGAATATATTTTTATTAGCCTGTAGCTGTATTTGGATTTATTTTTAATTAAAGGCGAGTTTTTTATAGTTCGATATTTTCATCGCTATTTTATATAAATAATAAATATTTATACATTTATTTATACATATTTATACAATAAAAATATATTTTTATTTTTTATGTAACTAAAAGTCACTATAATATAATATTTGCTTTATGTTTAAAACATTTTTTTCCACGCTACAAAAAGTGTGTTGTGTGGTTACAATACAATGATTATGATAAAAATACTGTAAGCAATAGTTTTTACGTACCGTTATCATCACAAATAGCTGTCAAAGGACAATTGCAAGGTTTGCAGTTCGGAAAACCGTAGAAACCAGTTTTGCAAGCGCTGCAAGTTCGTCCGATGACGTTGGGCTTACAAGGACATTGTCCACCGAATGTGTTGCATTCCAGCTCCGTGGAACCCATAAAGTCACACAAGCAACTCAGCGCGCCGCTGTTGTATTCGGCGGTGATGGAGAACATTGCGTCGCGACAAAAACCTTAAGATGGCAATAAAAGTTAAGAAAAAATAAATATTTCATAATAAAATGATTCATGATTTAATAATGTAAGTTTATATGGAAATTGTTGAAGTGGTATGCAGCTCTATGTATATTTATTTAATAAAATGTGTTTGATTTACACTACGCGGATCGCTCCGTCCACTCCCCTGAGTGGGCGAAGCGAGACGCATCTCGAAGAGAGCAAAATTCAAAGATATTTGGTTTTCGGAGAGTGAAATTTGTACAGGTGATGCGTGCGCAACACGACGAATTGCGTGCGCACCCATTCTGTAATTTCACCCCGTTCGTACGCAACATACGTTGCTATTGTTTCCAGTCAATCTATGAACGTTTGACATGATTTTTTTTAAATCATAAACATACTTGTAATTTTCAATTCGCTGCCACAATGACATTAGTACAATTTATGAAACCAACGTTTGCATTTGTGACTATTATTACATGTATTTTAAGGGGTTAGGACGACGGTGAACAAGCAGTTACGAGACTTATGTTTTAATACACATACCAGTGTGTTTCAGATAGCTAATGTCATTGAGTGTTATTACCAAATAAAGCACACCACTATGTAACATATACCTATGCAATATTACGTTTAAATAATGGAAATCCGCATAAATATCATATTGAATACATTGACTTTATAACATACCAGTTTCATTCGGATTTATATAGTAGTGATTCATAGCGCAATTTTCAATAAATTCTCTCGTATAATCTAGAGTATTGGCCTCTTTTATTGCAGTGTCCATGTAGTCTGCCTTTTCTATAACTAAGACGTAATCCAGCCAAACTCCTTTGCTTGTATTTCCCTATTAAAATTAAGAGTTTTTAAATTACACTAATATAGTCTACAGAACTACAATATAATTTGCGTCCCATCCGACACCTAGTTTGGTTGAAATACAACTTTAGGAAAATAACTGTGAATTAAAAAAAGAAGAGGTGGCATCATTCTATTCGCTTGAAGCTGAAACATAAGACATTACCTTGAAAAATAATGTGAAGTTTTCATTAACAGAAAACTGCGTATTCCCGTTTGCCAGCGTTATGAGAGCTCTGCATCCGGAATTAGATGGACAATGTTCTATGGGCAACGATGCATCGTATTTCTGGTCGTCGATGGTGACAGTTATTTCTGCATTACTCTCTAAAACATAAATAATACACTGAGATACTTAAATAATTAAAATACCTTACCTACGTTTTAGAAAAAAATTGGGACATCTCGAAAGAATTGGAAAAATCGAGATTAGATCGAATTCGCGAATAAATGTCGTGAACACGTCTGACAATGGCGTTAGAAGATGGGAGGGGGGAGGGACTGATCACCCTACAAAGCGACCCCGGTAAGACGGCAACATGACGTAGTCCTGTGTTGCCGTGTATTAGAAAAGTGCAAGGGGAGCGCAATTCATTGACACTTGATATGATGATATTTGAATTTTGTGATCGAGCATGGCAGGGTCTGTTTTTCATGTCAATTAAGGGTTATCTTACAGTAAATGTCATTGAAATATTAAAGACCTTACAAACATCTCTCTGTCCTAACATAGTCAAGAGTGTTACCTGGATTATTTGGTTGGAAGTAATGTACGACAAAGAGATAGTCGCCAGGCGTGGGCACTTTAGATTCTAATTTAATAGATTCCGAAGTTGGATCCAGATAAATGACCGATGTCGAATTGTCGAGAATTGAGGGTCGGGTGTCGCGGCCACCTCCCATTCCAGTTTCTACTTCGACCTGTAATACAATATTTATATAAATAAAGGATCTCACACTTTTATCCCTTGCATATTTAGATACAGAATTTTTAGGTAAAAATTTAATTTTGTAATGGAATTTAAAAATAAAAAGGATCGTAATTAATAAATAAAACCCAAAACCTTGTATTATTATTTATTGTAACGGCTATGAGACGTAGGCGTTTATATAAAAAATGTAATATTTATAAAAATAAACTG
>JWHW01026711.1:194670-207021 GCA_000931545.1 Papilio glaucus
TTTTACATTCGGGAGAATAGAAACCATCTTGACAGATTTCACAAGATTTTCCTGCATAATTGTATTTACATGGACACTGCAAGGTACAAAATATGTAATCAATTAAAAGCTTCATACGTTCTGGAAACTTGGTACTTTAATTACTATGTTTCTTTTCATCACTACATAGTATAAAACAAAGTCGCTTTCTATCTTTCCGTCTTGATGCTGTGTGCTTAGATCTTTAGCACTACGCAACGGATTATGATGCGTAGTTAATCCTACGCATCGGAGGAAGGTTTATGTGTGTAATACATGCATAATACAGAAAAGAAACACTGATAATTGTAGATATTTATAATGCGATGTCATAAATAAACACATTTTTTGCGCTTACTTTGGTCGGCTGGCAATAATGTACTACAGTATTGTACACTTTAAAAGGTGTACCAAAAGTCCGCGATGGTGTCTTTAGGTGAATTTTAGGAATAACCCACAATGCCATTTTTATACTTTACTTTTTACGAGAAATAATGACTTATTTACGATTTTAAGCAATACAGCATTAATCCTTATCCAATTGAAGATAAGACAAATTAAAAATGCAGAGATGTAGCGGTTGTGGCGGTAGTAACAAATAAGTACTATACTACATAGTCCAGTGGCTACTTGTTTTCCCTTCGAAGCAATGAAATTAATGATGATGTGATGGTATTTATTCATTTTAAAAATATTTAAAATGAAAAAATACTATTAGAATTGTGAATGATGATGAAATGAAAATATACACATTATTCTAATTAAGTTACTTGGGAAGACTGGACCCAGACAAAGTATTCAGAACCCTTGACAATCTAAAGCGATTTTTAGGCCTTCGCGGACGTTACGCGGATATGTTTATATAAAACCTGTTATTATAAAATGTTAACTTACTAAGCCATCTGTAGGTGTGCAATTGTCTCCTTCTGTTCCGTTCAAATTACATGTACATGGTTTACAGTTAGGGTAGTCGAAGTAACCATAGGCGCAAGAATCGCAATTCGGTGGATTAAATTCCCGTCTGCACTCACAACGGCCGGTCTCTTCTTCACAATTACCCGTCGAGTAGTGCAGATCGCAATTGCAAGCTACAACATAATACATTTATAAGTTTTCCTTTTGTTATACGGGAGAAGGCGGCAAACGAGAAAGCTGTACACCTGACGTTAAATGACCGCTACACATAGACATCGGCAACAAACAAAGTACACGCGTTGCCTTTACCTTTAATGGACAGAGGAGTGGATAGATAGGAAATCAAATGTATGTTGCAAAGGTGAGTGGTAGCGTTGGCAACGGCAACAAAATGTCCAAGGACAAGTTATATCGATCAGACTAAAGAAGGGTGTTATAAGGAGTACCCATAACCGACGAGCAAGTATGCATGATGTATGGATGTAGAAGCGAGAGAGGTGTACAAGGATCGCGTCCATCTGTGCCTACCCCTCTAGTTTATGGCGAAAAGAAAAGTTCCAGGCGGCCCATTCTTGCAACAGTGGTTGTTTCGACTCTTCTTCTTGTGGTCTTGTGCTTTCGACTTTCCCTTGCGCAACAAGACGTTTAATGGAGTCTTTTCCACGTCGACTAATATGCCCAAAGAATTTAAGTTTCGACTTTATCACTATTTAATTTCATGATTGGATCCCAGTGAGGCAGGCAGACAACAGATTTTTATACGGACGACTATCTCATTTCTTCTACATCCATACAGTAGAGAATAGTATGGTTGTCCATCAGTTACCGGTATTTTTAGTATAGTATTTCTTTGGAATATCGTCATCTTGGTCGTTTTTTCGTGTAGGAAATTACCTACTAACCCACCAACTTAGTTTTTCAACATAATTTATCATTTTCCCTTACAACACTATTGCTAAACCAGAGATATTATATCATCTTTCATCTGCTCTATCCTAATTTAATCGGGGACGGCACAACACGTTATCTCAATAGTCATTCGTCATTCGCTCAAGTGATCCTCCACGCAATCTTTCCTTAGGCCTACCAACATGGGATATATACTTATCTAATACTCTCCTTGTCACATAGCGTTCTTTGTTTCCCAAAACGCGACCATAACACGCAATCTTATGATGTTATATATAAATGAATCCCTATATCCCTTGGCCACGGCATTACGCGTGAACAGTTGTACCGATTTTGCTTATTGTTTTTTGTATTTGTTTAAATTTAAATCTTAAACACCATATTAAATTTTGTAATGGGTAACCTTACTGCTTTTGGCATAGTTTTCAGCCGTTTGACAGTTGGCGCGAAGGCCTCAGGTAGGGGATGAACGTTTGTATGGAGAAATTAAACGTGCGAAGCCGGGCCGGGTTGCTAGTTATATTATAAAAATGTTTTTAAACAAAGGAAAGTTACTTACGTTGACATACGTCGATCTCATCCCATTTTTTTCCGTATGGCCGGAAGTAAGTTGGTTTGCATTTATTGCAGTTAATACCCTCAGTATTGTGCTGGCAATTCTTACAGACGCCGCCACCCTCGTAATTGCCTTGAACATCCAAGGAAAGATGCTTCTCGTCGATTTCAGGGTCGTAAACGCATTCAGTTGTGTGGTTGTGACAATTACAAGCTGTTTGTATTAAAATACAGTTTAATTTATATTATATCATTATTATTAACAATTTATTTATTTTTCTTTATTTTAAGGAACAAATGACACTAACATGTATATGTACGTATTATTATTAGTAGTATATTATAATAATGCAAGTTGCTAATATATGTAAAATAATCATAAAAAAATAACTATTTGCCAAGGTTACGTTTCTGATTTTCGAATAATCTTTACTTACGTTCGCAAGCGAATCTATTCCAATTTTGGGATATGCGCCATTTCTTTTGTTCAAAACCTGGACAGCAAGCTGCGCATTGTGGTCCGCATGTGTTATGTTGGCACCGACAAACCAAGATGTTGGTATTGCTCTGAGGGTCGGCAGGATCACAGTTGTCTGCGTGTCCGTTGCACATGCAACGACCGCCGATGCTGATGTCTTTAATACTATAAAAATACTAAAACAAAATTGAAGAATATGGAGTAAGGTATATATTGCACAAGTACATGTAGTTTAATTTTCAATTGGAGCTTAGAAAAATCCCGCAAGTTCTCTGTTACTATCCCGGCTTTGGTTACTCTTTCGTGTTACAATAATCATCGATACTGGCAGTGCTACTTGACAATTTTATGAAGAATTAAAAAATGGATCTAATTTGCAAAATTCTGTACGAATTTGTGTTTTAAGGAGGAAAGTTTCGAGTTGACTATTAGCGATGTTAGAACTTTTAGCGATTTAACTATTGGACTATAGAATAAAATATACATAAGATCTGAGTGCCCCGTCTCAGGAACATCATTCTGTGGATGATCCATTATAATTTCATTTCATTTCCTTGACAAATTTAAATTATACGTGAACTTACTCGTCTGGTTACAGTTGGATCTTGTCTTGCCACAGACATGAGATGTCCGAGTAAATTTTTTGTTCGGAGAAGGCGAAGTCTCACGTTGGTTGCCCTTGTCCATTCTTGTAGAACCGGCGAGTCAAAATATTTGTTAGATGACGGCCGGTAATTTAAAAGTGAAATAGGAATCTGTAAGATGAATTCCATTCGATATACAGAGGATAGTAGATTAATTTTAGATAAAAGAATGCCTTACTTACCTCTCCTCCTTCTAAGGGAACGATTTTGGAATATTCTGTGCTGCAGATAACAGAGTCATCTCTTGTGATTGGCTGCAAACTCTCTTTTCCGAAAAATCTTTCACAATCTCTATAAAGCCAAGTAATATATTTATTGTTTGTAACATTTTATTGGACTATAATATAACACAAGAACCTTGTATTTCAGATAATATTATAAAGTATTATATAACATATTTATAAAAAGTTTAGTGAAAAAAATGGTCGGAAATATATATTCAAACGTTGAAAGCTAGCATCGTAAATTAAACGGCTGGTATTTGACGTTTTGTCGTGAATATAACTCTGCGCATCGTTTAGCGTACTACCCAACTGGTATTCTATATTCGGTAGCTGTACATCTCAATTACCAAACAAAACATAGCATTACTAACGTTTATGTCATAGTCTAGACTAGTCTTCTTAGTTTAATCAAACTAAACATTATATTCACCTACTATGACGATGTAAGCAAGAAAAAAAAACTTTTCTACGAAAATTTAAACAGTAACACGACTCTTATCTCAATCTTTAACGAAAAAAAAATGAAAATATCCTATTTATGTATTTTTTTGCACATACACATAATAAGGCATCCATTTTATTTAGAGAAATGAATGGTCCACATTAAAATACACTGGGTATTGAGTACCATAGTTTTTACTTCATAAGTTAAATAACATAGCCAAAATAATATTAATATTTTAATGTGGACCATTCATTTCTCTAAATAAAATGGATGCCTTATTATGTGTATGGGTATGTGCAAAAAAATACATAAATAGGATATTTTCATTTTTTTTTCGTTAAAAATTAAGATAAGAATCGTGTTACTGTTTAAATTTTCGTAGAAAAGTTTTTTTTCTTGCTTACATCGTCATAGTAGGTGAATATAATGTTTAGTTTGATTAAACTAAGAAGACTAGAATAAATGCTGCAAACTTATTGTAAGCTACTGTGTTTACTCATAATTACAAGTGGCAAGCAAATTTTATAATGCAAAAGTAAAATACAAGCTTGTTGTCCAAAGTAGCGTAGTTGGCCTATTACGCCTTCGTCGTTACTTTACAGATGTGACTCTGGAACAGTGCTCCTCAAAAATATTTTTCATACTCGGCGTGATAATAATAGACTAGTAATAGAATTTATATGCTTCAACCTTTAGTGTAGTCTAAAAAATATTACTCCGTCGCTACATCCTTATACCAAAACTTACTGAGGTGATTCTGAAAAATACTGCCAAGGTTTGAACGTTTTTCCGTAATCAGTTGATTTCTCCAATACCCAGAGTCCAGGGCGAGGTGAGTTGCCCATTCGAACAAATACGTAAGCCACGTGGAATTCCTGAAAATAAATTAAATTAATTAAAGGCCAGGTAATTTTGTCGTATATAAATGTAAAAAACAAAGTAAAAAGAAACTCTAAAAACGCTATTCCTGTTGTACTGAATATTTATTCATGTTTGTTAGGTTTCTAATATTTTAATTTAGAGTGCAGAGTCACGTATGAATATTTTTGGCAAGTATCCTCGACTTATTTAAATATAATGTTGATGGAACTTAGCCTTTAAAAGTGACTGTTAGATTTCCTTTCCTTATTATTGTCTTGGTTGTAATTTAATTTTCGATGTACAACTTGACATCATACAGCATCGTTATCGCACGTACCGAATACTTGCATGTCTAATTCATGTTATTTGAAATGCTCGCACATAACGCAAAAACTATCCGATAGTTTAGGCTTTTGGATATTGTTTATTATTTCACTCTGTGTTCCTTATTATGATAACAGAAGTAATATAAGTAATGAACCCAGGATATCTCCACAAATATGATTGTCATAAAATGCTACCTCTGATTCACCAGTTAGGCCGTTTATTACCGTACACGAAATGGCATTAAGACCTCCTGCCATTGTTAATCGTTTCTAGTAATCCATTAGTAAAATAAATATGTAAAGGCTTGTATTCATTTTATCATTTTTAATTTCTAAACCGTAATGCGAAAGAACCGTAAGAAGTTAACAAATATTAAAAATAAACATCACTAGAATAACAGTCAATTTTTACCAATGTAATAACTTACGTTTTTTATCTGGATAAGGTTATCGCTATACGCTAGTTTTATATTATTATAAAAAAATAAAACCGACCTAATCACAGCCAACTATACTAACGAACGTCGCAACATCGCCCTTTAATATTAGTTGACGTCATAAAACTTTTATTATCTGTAGTGTGCTATCGCCGCCCACAGTGTCCTGTATGAATATCGAAGCTAACACGCATGAAGTGTGTGATGATACGTTTACGCTGGTTGCGTAAACGGACTTAATAAAAATAAAAAAATATTGATATTTAAGGATTTTATTTAATTTGTGTTTCATTTTCTTAAACAGACTATTTAGCAACGACATCAAAATGTATATTTAGTAATTCACAAAAACTACACAATCAGATTGTCACTAGAATTATTATTATTGTGAATCGAAAGCTACCAATTAACCAGAGCTGCGAGTGATAGCTAAACTATTAAGGATTCAGCATGATAGGCGACACTTTTATAGAATAGCACATTTCTCGCTCTTCTCAGAAGGTTGCAAAACTGTAGCAGATCGTGAAATGAAAACATTTGGCATAGCATGGTTGATTTTTTTTGTCATAAAACTGAATACATAAATTACACATGCAATATAAAAACAGAATTAAATAAAAATTATAAATTAGATAAGTCGGGCGCAAAGCAATGTAGTGCAGATTGAATAAATATAAAGATCGTATAAGTGTTAATTAATTATAAAATTATATTTTTATGTTAATTCTAAGAAGTCCTGTTGAATTTCAGAGGGTTTGCTGTTTGGTTATTAACTTGTAATTCTAAAGCGCATTTTTGGGCAAATGGCTACGTTTGGCCTAAGTTTTTTTTTAAAGAAACAATAACAATTATGTAAGACAAATCGAATGCCTTTAAGTGAATATACATATATTTTTTAAATTAAACATCAACGTAACAAAGTAATTCATATTAATAGATGATTCACCTCGCTTGACTTTCGCTGGGATCCAAATGCAATACAATGTATGAACTTCGCTAAGCAATCATTTGTTTATACTTAACCCACTGCAGACGATTACGTGAGCAGAAGTCATTAACAATAAACAAATATCATGATCTAATACATTGCTTATAAAATTAATATACATACATATATACAATATGTTAATGTTTTTTAACTTTTTAAGGCAGAAGAAAGAGCGTGGGTAGATTTATAAAAATTGGTTGCTATTTCGTACAATGTAATGGAGTTCCAGCTAGATGTGGCTGAACATACTGTACAACTTGGTGTGCTGGTTGTGTGTTTTTTTATACATTAAGATAATAATGAAAGGATGAATGAAGAGAGAATATCGAAACAAATTTATGTAGCAAAAGTGAGTGGCAGTGTTGGTAGGGGATGCCCTAGCAGAACTTATATCGATCAGATTAGTGGTTTAGTAAAAAAGGGCGATAACCCATAACCGACGAGTATGTATGCGTAGATGTTTGAATGTAGAAGAAGAGAGAGAGGTGTGCCAGGATATTTATTTATAATAATAATAATAAAACGTTTATGTCTAAAGTTTTAACAACTAATCTATGTATGTAAAAACTTCCAGGTATCTATTGACTCATCACGATATCTCTGGAACCATATGGCCTAGAGACTTGAAATTTGGAAAGAATATTCCTTTAGTAGAGTAGAGGTCAGTTAACAACAGTTTTTACAAAATTCCATCCGCAAGAGTTGCGGGCGTTAATTAATTATAAGACGGAACGAAGTTTGCTGGATCAGCTGTACAATATGTAAGTAACCCCAATGCATAGCAGTTACATTTAGTAGCTATGTCACATTAGGCCCGACTACTATTCCCTGATGGGGCAGGTCTATAAAAAATTATTAGGTTTAGATTTGTATATACAAAACTCTAGTCCCATATAATTCCATTATTATCTGCTAAGGAAGCCGTTAAAAATACTCGCATAATATAAAAATACTTTTCTTAACAACGATATTTAGAAATCTATTAGAAAAAAAAATGATTCTTACCCGATTTATACATACCAAAACTCATGTAAATTTTTTAGTCTAAATAACATCCTTAAAATGCGCATAGGGATTTTCATTCTGACTACTCTTTGATTATATACGTCATGAGCTTATAGGAAAATACATGTTTTCAACAATAGACTTTCGATTCTAATAAGTCTCAAGGATATCCCAATATGAGGAAGGAAACAATGACTCATGAACTTTTAAAATATGTTTACGAAATAAATGATAGAAAAGAACCGATGGATTTATTTTTATTGCTTTTGTGTTGTTGTTTTAGATATAGTCTTCATGAAATCTCGTCTATTATTACATTAATGTCTCTAGCAGCTTAACGTGAGGTAACGTTGGGTTCAATGCACTAACAATATCGTATAATGGCACTATTTCGGGATCTGGGGTATGGCATGACCAGCGTAGACGGAAACGTGTGGACAAAATGACTTGCTTTGAGCACAACTTTTAAATGCTATCCTGTCTGTCGGTGACTTTATTATAAGTAGATAAAAAATGAATAATAATGAATAATTTATTTTATTATTTGGTTTGTGTTCACCTGTCATAATTATCGTTTTATTGACATAGTTTTATATTTATAGTTTGTAAAAAAGAAACATTACAACCATCAAGCTTTTAAAACTTAAATCATTCTATTTTTTTGTTTAGGGTCTCGAAGAATCATAACTAACAGGGAAAGCAACAAAGGCTTTCAATTCCTCTCAACCTCAAAAATAAGTCAATTCTCTCCACCTTGTAGACTAATGTTTGATGTAAACAAAAGGAAGTTAAGTCGAAGTCACTAATCTGGTCGATATGTTCTCCTAGGGCGTCACCTTCCAACACTGCTTTTCAACATAAATTCGTTTCATTGTTCTCTCTTCATTCATCCTTTCAACATGTCCGAACACCGAAGCATACCTTTCTCAATTCTAGTAACAACATGCACTTTTAAGCCACACTTGTCCCTTATAATGCTATTTTTAATCCTATCATTCAATGTGACGCCTAACATACTTCTTAAGGATCGCATCTCAACGGCATTAAATCTACTAGCATGCTTTATCTGCCAAACCCAGCTCTATCTACACTAAATATATGTATGTAAATGAGAGATTAAGAAATAAATGTAAGGATAAATTTACCTGACCGAGGTCAATTGTCAGGTTGACTTCATTGTACTTCATCCCTCTCGACAGCGGCGGACTCTGCCACCATGTCTCCATGCTATCGACAGCGAACTCTGGTGGATGTTTCTTTGCTTCATTGTTAGCATCGCAAATGTCGCAAACCTGTTAATATATATTTATAGAGAGTTAGGTTCATGTAATATTTTTGTAATGTTTAAATTTTACCAGTCAAACCGATCATCGATATTTAAATGTTATTTCACTTTGAACATTTGGGTGATATCACTATGGTGATCAAATTCGAATAAACCATTTAAATGACAGCTTGGGGTGTGAGGTTTCTTGATCATATGATCTACATTTTCTTATATATTCGACTTGTCTATCTAATTTAATTAAGATATATAATAATTATAAAATATTCGGCTATATAGACCATTCGAGACACTGTTAATGATATTTCGGTACATTTTTATCTTATATCTTCCCCCTTTCTTAACAAGAAAAGATCTTTTCAAAACACCCAATCCCTTCATTCAGAAACTCGTTCTTTTTCAGTACACGCGTATAGCATGTGCCTACAAAAAGACCATTCAAATTTGGCCGGCATTGTGTGAGATTGGAGCGAAACAAAACATCGGCATGGGTTTGGATGCGCAAACGCATTTGGCCACCACATGTCCGCAAAAATACCAAGAGCTGTAGCCGAGAACAAACGAAGTTCCCCGAAATGTCACTAACTATTCCAATGTCTTTAATGTGTCTACTAAATGAAATAAAACTTACTCGATATACATCTTAAGAAGCGTTTAAAGCTGTCTAAAAATTTAGAAGCGTTCCAAATTTAAATCCAAAAAAATCTGATCTTTTAGATTTAAATTTGGAGTGCTCTGGTAATATTATGGCCAGCTTATGCCAGATTTATTTATGTCATACATTGCGTTTGTTCGCCTAGCGATTAGAGGATCTGGCTGCTACAGGAAATACTGAGTTTGATTCCAATTTAAGGCAATGTGTAAGCGTATAGTTTCCGATGACTAGTAAAAGTTTATTGTCTTGTTGATCCCTGTTCTCTGATAATAGGATTACGTTATACTATTAAAGGAATGTAATCTCCTACCTGTTGAAACGTACAACTTTGGATGTATTAAGAAAACCTGTAAATATTATATTTGTAGTTTTATTTGCGGTTATCAATTTAATTAATTTCAAAGATAGTGGAATCGAAATTCTCCCTAAAATGTATCTCGGGTTATATAGATTACGGGTTATATACATTTTCTAACACTGCTCGCTTTATCATAATTATAGAACATTTTTTTATTATTATATTAAAGTGTAATAGCCTTTACAAATGTTCTCTTAACCTATGAACTCACTATCATCGATAACGATGAATGAACTTTTGTCGTGAAGTTTGTGATATATATTTCCTCTTTATTACTACTGTTGGCGCTAAAAAAAACATTAACATTGTTCCTATTACAAAGTATAAAAAAGCTTAAGGAGCGATGGGACAAAAGGAAGGTAGAAATTATTTATTAATAATGCACGAAGACTGTGGCCTAACGGTCGAAGAACATAGCTGTTACGCAACGGGTATAGCGAACGTTTCTTAGGAGTGTCAAAATTTGTTTTGTTGTTAGGAGATGTTATGGCACTTAATCTAAACAAATGTATGTCACATTTAGTTCGGTGGTGAAAACGAATAGTTATCGCAATCTCTGTCTAAGGGGTGACTAGCACCACTGGTTCTAATAGCAATAAATATTGTTTCCAATAACATAATCCAGCAGTCTCTACTTCTAACTCCATTAAGGTATGCTAATACGTGGATGTGCCACGGCGATGTCACCTGGAGGCGAATAATTTGAACTGCAATCAAAGATGTTTATACAATCGCGAGTCTGAATTGGGAATAGAACCAGCGTATAATAGGAAAAAATAAGAAATAAATATTTTATAATAAACACGTAAAGGGTGGAAACTCATGAGGATTGTTTCTTGTTAGATGAAACGAAGTTCATGAAATTATTAAATGTCGAAACTTGTATACTGTAAAACGAAACACTTTTTGAGTATTTGAAATATTAAGTTGTGATGTCATTTAATATGGACAATCTGTTAATATTATGTCACTAATTATTATTAACACAGTGTACACTAATTGTCGGTGAATTACGGACTTTGCCGATGGTGCAGTTCAATGTAATTTCAGGTTTTTCTTTTCCAACATGCTTAGTTATTTAGTCTTTATAATTAATACTTTCGACCGTTTTTGTAAAATAGATGTGTTCCTTATTTTCACACGTCACAGGTCCCATTACCCGCACACCGAAGCAGTTGTTTAAATACATTTGGACGTTGTTCAAATCATTACTCTAAGTAAATTTTCTATTTACAGCTTTATACTTAATTTGCCTCTAGGTGGCATCGCCTGTATATAATATGCTGCTACTTGTATGACGACAGACGCTAGCTTCAGCAAAATGACTAATGTTTGAATAAATACAAACTGTTATTTATACTAATGAATTAAAAAGTCGAGACAACGGATTCGCTGATATACATCTAGTTTTTTTTTCTTATAAGAGTAAATTAGTATGCGATTCAGCTTGTGTTAATAATAAGAGATGGCATTCTAAAAACGGCTAAAACAAACTGGTTAATAGTTTTAGTTTTCGTAATGAAGAGACGGGGCCGTTTCCGTTATCAGTGGGATGATTGGCCAACAGGACGCGACGCTGGGGAGATAACAGCTTTATCACAAGTTCCCGTTTAGGCTGCTACTGGCTACACTGACTGGGAGGCTGTGGTTAACTTTAACAAATATGTGTTAAGGAAATACTAATCTTTTTGTCTAGTTGTCGCTTCCCAAATCAAAATTAATTAAGTAACATATTAGAAATAAATCATTCAATTCGTGTCAGTAATTACAAGATTTGCAACGTCTGTAAATATAATCTGGCACAAAAAGAAAAGTATTTTAAATGTACAACTTGATATGGTATGCGAGAATTAAAACAAAATAACGTTGGTCTGCTTAGGGTCACGACGGTACGCTATTTCGGCACATAAAAAGGTAAACAATAATATTATTAACTGTCACAAAATTCTTAGAAGGCGAATGTGCAATAAAAAATACCTGTCCTTGGATCACATGTTCGTCGTGGTCGGCGTTGGCGCCGGCTAGTTTACAGTAGAGCTCCGACCCTTCGTCGCCGCACGTAGCCGTCGCGGTTATTTTCTTTCCGAGTGCTAAGTTAAAGTACGGGGGTGTCAATATTTCTGCGCGCGAGACGCTTAAGTACAAAAGTAGGAGCGCGACAGCACGTCCCATGTTGCGTGCACGCCGGCCAGCCACCGAGTGACGTTCCACGCGCCGATAGTACGCCTCAGGGTTCGGGAAGGGTAGC
>JWHW01026711.1:207429-239900 GCA_000931545.1 Papilio glaucus
GGTACAATACCTACTCACTGTTACTATAAAAGAATAGTATTTGGTTAGAAATGGTCACTTGGAATGAAATGAAAAATACATTTAGTGGTAAAAACTTTATTGATTTACAACAAAACATATTTAAAGCAATAAATAACATTATCTAAGAATATGACCATAGGAATATGAAAAAAAAGTTAAGCTGTTCATGGAATACCACGAGACATAAAAATCTTAGTGTAGGAGTGTTGTGCGAAGCTAAAAAGTGATTTCTATTTAACTAAATTTTCTTCTAGTTGCAAGACGATACCCATATGATGCAAGGAATGTGATGGCCAAGCAATATTTGCTAAAAGTGCAGCCACATTATTGAAAAGGAAGTACTATTAAGTGCTCGCTTAGGCGCCCCTATATCATATGCAATATTTAATTTTCTTATTTGACTAGTAGGCATTGCGTAGTATTATATCATCATTATAGATTAATTAAATAAAAAATAAAGATATTCTTTAAAATATTTTGTGGGTCTCCAAAGAAGTCCCCGTTATGTATGTGTACAAAAATGCCATTTACGATCGAAAAGTGGAGAATCGAAACAGTCCCAATGAAGATGCTTTTTCTTTAGCCTACGTCATGTGTTTACATGTACGCTAAGTGAAAAACACTAGCTGTCCTCTTTTTTCTTACTATTTTAATTACACTATCCTCTTTACACCATTTGATATAAGTGATTTTTACTGTCTTTGGAACACTTATTTTCAGTGTAATTAATTAAATCTACACAGTAAGTATAAAATATAATTGGTTAAACATAAAGTGAAATATTTATAACGATTGACATTAAATCGTTATGTCCCCCAAATCATATTTCTTAAACGAGATGAAGTCATGGTTGGTCTAATGATGTACTTTCACTACCGATGAAATCCTTGTTCCGCGTTGTTAGTTACACCGTGAATCCTACTTTTGTTGTCTGCAATACCACCATCTACTACTATGTCATTATAACGTAAACGTTGACGACAGTTACTGAACTGTTTTACAGATCTACGTAAACGTTGATTACGTTTACGTAGATCTGTAAAAAATATACCTATGGAATAATTATCAGTAGGTATATTTAATTTCTTATCTTATAAATAATAAGAGTTTAACAATATATTTGTATTTTACGTCTTAGTAACAGATAGTTTATAAGACAAATCTCACGTTTTAAAACCGAGTTCCAAAACTATAATTATAAACATCAATATTAATTTTATGACACAGAGATAAAACTCTTCAATGTTAACAATTTGATTCAATTTTTTAACATTTCACGACTATAAAGAGTATTGGTATTTATATCCGTCTTCTGTTTTCTTTTCCTTTTGCGTTTTATTTTCATTTATACTATCAACACTGCTTTGTCTTCGAAGTGATTTTAAGTCAGAACTACTTCTATTTGTCTTGGAAAATTCTTGGTTTAGGCTTGAATTTATTTTACTTTTATCCTTTTTCTGCTTCTCTAAAACTTTCAGACATTGTAGTTGTTCATCGTCACTTTCTGTTGTACTAATAGTTATTACTGGAATAACAGAACTAATAGAATCTGATTGCCTTGAGTGAGTGCTCGAATCTGAAGTTTGCTTTCTATTAAAATATTTTTTTCTCCCATCATTCTTACTGTTATTAGACTCTTTAATAAGAGTTTTAGACGGAAGTGATGTTAATTCTTCCTCAATAATTTTGTCTTCCTTTAACTTTTCCAAAACAGCTTTCTTTTCAGTACGTTCAGTTAGTTTTTCAATTTTAACTTTAAGACAGCCTTGGTCACTTTTATGTTTCGCTATATCGCTGTCGTTTGATATGAATTCAACGTTAGGCTTTTTTTTATAGTCGGCTATTTTAGTTATTGATTGTATGTCTTTGGTTTTTAATATTTCTTTAGGCAGTGTTTCGTAGAAGTCGGCATCCTCATCTACAGTATATGAAGATGGCAATTTAATTTCTATTTCAGGATTCTTATCTAGGGCTAATCCAACAATTTTTGCGAATATACCACCTGGTAACAAACAATACATAAAAAAACTCTTAAACAACAATACATAAAAAAGTCATTAGTCATTATTACCTTTTCGTTTTTTTGTCTTCGAATGTTCTTTACTTTCATCTGCTGTCTTTCGATCGTCTGATTCAATAGATTTAGAAACCGGAAGAGCAGGTAAAGCTTTTTTCCAACGTGAAAAAGGTGTATTTTCAACAGCAGAAGATCCTGTACGCCTTCTTGTGTCAGCTAGTTGAAACATTTTTCTTCTTTCTTCCGTTCTTTCACGGCGTAATTGAATCTAAAAGGTGATTTATTTTTAGGCACAACATAAAAAACAATGACTAATAAGAACATAAATTAATTAATTATTCTCCATAATTAATCTCACCTTTAAATCGTTATTAGCCTCCCTTAATGAATTAGTCAGCGATGTAAGGTAATATATAATAAGTATTAGAAGAACGAGCAACGGAATGACTATAGCAGGTGATGCAATGTATCCAAGAGTAAAATCTAAGCTTTTTGGAAGTAATTTGTAAATATTGTTTGTTAAAATGTGATAAATTTTTTCATATTCTGAGAAAGGCCCACAGTGCCATGAAGGCTTTACGCACACGATAGTATACCCAACAGGCAAAACACAGAGAAATAGCATTGTTAATAATAAAGCTAAATAAAAGTTATTACTTTTAGATACCCTAAAAACAACGGCATGTGGAACATTACACGTCATAACAGTCCAAGATCTTAAATACATTAAGGTCATTAATTTAAAAACATTTAAAATTACAAGACCCGGAGAAAAAAACATTCCCATCCAAACCATTCCTTGATTATTTATTAGATGCAGTATGTTTTCAGCAATTTTAAAATCACCATATTCAGGAAATTTCTTTTCTAAATCCCAGCACCAACATTGATTCATGTATCGGACAAATAAAGCCCGGAAGAAATCAAAAAATAACGTTCCAAGTAAACCGACCACCTGGAAATAATAAGAATGATAATACAAATGTTGAATATTTTAAGTGAATCATAACTACATACTATATAAATTATGTATATTACCAGATCCATCATGGTTAGCTTTACTAACTCCTGTCCAAACATTGTTTCCCAGCAGAGCTTTAATAATTTTTTCTTAGTTTCTTTTGTTAAGTTGTACATCTTTCTATTATTTTGGTCGTAATAAAATTTATCAATAACAGTTATATTTAATTGGCCCTTTCTTTCATCTTTTTGCGTTTGTTTATAGTCACATTGATTAACGTAACATTTAATGTCAGTTATAGTACAATTGGACATAAAAAATACTTTCGTTACATTCTTGCCATTACAATTAACGGAACAATTGAAAGATATATTTTTACAGGTGTTAAAGAAATGAATCATTGTAGTTGTTGAAAAATCCGGAATATTTGTAGTATTTTCGCCTTCTTTCCATTTGATTTCATCACTATTAGTAGTGTCAACAACGACGTTATTCGTGTAGCTATCTGAACTTTTAATATTTTCATCATTATAAATCGGGTAATTCGTTATTTCAGAGATATCTGTGTCTTCGTTAAAGTTTAAATTTGTATCCTCATATACAGTCGTGTTTGAAGGAATTATTGAAGTAGATATATTTTCAGTTTGTTTTGGTATTTTTCTTAAACCACTCTTAGTTACTTGATTTATTTTATGTAAATTTAAGTAAGTGCTCTCTGTTGTTCTTAATGTTAACTCATTTATAATATTTGAACTTGTAAATGGAGATGTCTCCTCTTGTGCTACATCATCAATGGTTGTAGAAACGGGGTCATTGGTTAGATGTGTGTTTTTGCTTGTGCTAGACAGGTATTCATCCGTATAGTTATTAAAACGATCAATACTTGTAAAAGAACTAGGATAATCACTTATGGCATCAGGCGTGGTTTCATAATATTCAATATCCTTCTCATGATCTTCAAATGAATTTTCATCAAATTGAATAGAATCGTTTGTTATTGAACTTATGTTTCTTAGCCTGTCAAGTTCTTTCATGATAAGCATAATACTATTTTCTGTGGTTCCTTTGTCAGGTATAAAATTATTGTCATCTTCCTCATATTTTTTTAAATTTTCGGGTATAACAGAGTTTGTTCCGTTGTAGAACTTTTTAGTTGTTAAATTTTTTATGTTTGTCGTTGGTTGTGTTATTATAGTTGAAGTAAGTTCTACAGTGGGGACGTAAACCGGTGACGATAGCAAATGGCATGGCAAACATGGAATAACAATTTCATGGCACGTACTTGAGACGCTATTTATCGATGGTCCGCTTAAATCAGTCGCATTTTCTGCAATTAATGATGTGGTCATATTGAATTTTGGTTGTAGCGAATCTAATTCAGCGCTCATGCCATGAATTTTGCTAAACAGAGCAAAAATTAGGGAGTAAAGGTTCAGCAAATTTAATAACATAATCCTGGAACAAAATGTTATTACTCAATGACTCTCGTCTTAGGTAGTAAAGTATATTTAACCAATTTTATTTAGAATAAGATTACCTCGCCAGTTGCAATCTTAATTGTTTTCTAGGGTGATTGTGTTCTAGTAATCCCAAAAAATCAAAAAACACCGGAAAAGTGAGTGAGATTGCAGTTACTACCAGAGTTGTCTCGTTCTCTCTCAACCAATTCCGGGGCTTAGAGTTATCATCCGATCGAGTGACAACTGTTACAACAACATAAGCGGATAGTCCAAGAAGAATGATAACGCAAATAGTCACAAGTGCTCGAAGCGATATAATACGCCAGCTGTAAAAATTACATATAAGAGAAGTTAATTAATTTGTACTTTCATTTATAAAAATATACGTTTGTTATTTTCTTATATGAAACAAATAACTGGTGCCACCCACTTTCGTGGATCTTTCTTTTTCTCAGCTTCTTCTAGCAATGCCTCTTTAAAACCTAATATAACTGAAGCAATTCGGTTATGAGCTGTTTCTGCATTGCCTATCATAAAATCCCATCCAGTAAATAGTTTCCACGAGAATATGCATTCATCTTCTTTTTCTGATAATTTGGACATTCTTGAGTTTTCAGCCATTCTGGGAATAAGAAACGGCATTTAGTGAGTTTATGAATGCGTGAAAACTTTCGCGATGTATATGTGTTAACATAACATCAGATACGTGGAGACGAATGTGTCTACAATAGCATAATTGTTTATATGTGATCTGTTAAATTAAGGTCATGGATTCGAATCAGCTATTACATACATTTAAAATAAGCATGATGCTGACGAATGTTGCATGCGCATGTTGTTAATTTGAAAATAATAATCTTAACTTTGATTTTTGTTAGTACTTCTATGTGCAGTGAAAATATTTTATGTCACGAAATTAAACGATCCGAGGGGCCGTCGTTGTGCAGATCGTAACCATAAAAGATATATTTAACTCACTTCCTTAATATAGCGACGAAGCTATAAATGTATACAACCAAACCAGTAAGAAAATATGCGAGGGGCATCCGATATTCTGGTCTTTCTATATTACTGTAATAGCCATAGAAAATTGGCGAATATTTCAAGACCCCATCAAACTCCCACATTGTGAGCAGGTTTGTTGAGTTGCGACGTTCTTCGTCCATTATAATTTTCCTCTCGCTATCTTGCAACGGGTTTTCCGTTAGATACTGTAAATTTAAAGTGTAAAATGGAAAGACACTGTTGATTTTTCAATATTAAAAATAAATCAACTTAATTTATTTATTAAAAATTATCATAACAATAAAAACATATAAAAATAGTATAAGAAATATAATGGGGTAAAAACTGACAAAAATATAAGATCAATAATAACGTCAAGCATTACAATTACATGTAAATTAATTATATTTAAATTTAATTACCTCTGGTGTGATGACGAATACAAGTAAAATAAATCCGATGACCAGGTTTACCCAAAAGAGCCATCGCAGGAAAGTGAAATAGGAGGCCACAACTGATCCGAAATGCGATTCTATTTCCTTGATCCGTAATTCCCAAGGTATGAGCAAGTTAGATGTGTTGGCCGCTTCTCGTTTTAGCTGCTGCCATTTCTATACATATAAAACTACATCAGTATAAAGGCCGCTTTGTAATTCAATATTTAAAATCAATCCTTTCAAGTTATTATTATGCTATATCAGATTATGTTGAACATTTTATTTATAACCCTTGCTTCGGATTCGCTTCGTTTAGGGGATCGATAGAAAATCAAAAACGATAGGTTTTAATTTATATACAACTAATCTGTTTCGCTGTAGTATCAAGTTTAAATAGTAAGGAATATTTATAGAAGGTGGCCAACAAGCCAGCGGTTCATATTAAATGACCGGTATACCGGTAATAGGGATGCCAATACTTATGAGACAGAAGATAAACAGAAAAAGTGATATTTCCTTTGTATAGGATTCCCCATCAAATCCTTTTCCTCTTTCCATTCCTTCCTCATTTGAAAATAATGGGAAGGGGAAGACGACTAGAATAATGCCTCCGCCACCTCACTCATCAGACGAAATGCAGAATTATATGTACATATATCAAGACTGTTTTCAATGAGGTCTTTCGTTTTTCACTTCTTGAGGCAGCACATTCGTGCAAGAAAAGTTGCGGCGAGCTCTACCACTTAGGAGATAGAATTCGGATGCGCCCTAAAAACTATGGCCAGAACAGCAGGATTGCTGGTTACTGGGGTGCAGTCAAGGTACTTTATACTCCTGCATTTAGACAAGAGATTAAGGTGCATCCATATTCCCATTCCATCTTCTCTCTTTTTTCTTATCTTCTTGCCTTCTCCTTTTTATGCTTTTCTTCTCTTTGATAATTGAAGACACGGTCGTTTAACATCAAGTGAACCGCGTGCTTGTTTATTGCCTTGTATGATAAAAAACTGTAAATGAATTTTACCGTTGCTATCAATATGTTGAAACGGGCGTAGATATCACGTGTACTTTTTGATTGTGCTAGTCTCTCCTGAAGCTGACCTTCATGACGCTTTATGTAACCTTTCGCCTATGAACCAAGAGTAAATTTATTAGATAGTAGATAAAAATGCTTTTAAGTACACACACGCAAAGTTCCAGTTATGTCAAGTTCTTTTTAATTGTTACTACTACGACCATACTAGGTGGCGTTATTCCCAATCTTAATGAAATTATTATTTCTTATTCTACTAGAGAGATCAGAACTAAAAGACAGCAATAAAATGTATTCTCGTCGATCCTTTATACGACGGGCAATTTTCACGTCGATGGGACCTTTAGAAATGAGTGAAAATTAAATCGTAAGATTCTGTTACATAGATATAGTTTTAGAAATCTTACACTCTTACTCTAGATACATATACGTAGTAAGCGTCTCAAAAGTTGTATGACGATCCTGTAGCCTCAGTAAGGAGGCACAGTACGTAGCTTTTACGCTGGACGCGTTCTGGACTATTTTTATAATTATCATTTATTTTCATTTTATGTGATAGTTCAATGCAGTACTTGTTGAATAACGATAGACCATGTGTTTGACTACAATTCAAAAAAAAATTCTCCATTTGATTAGAATTTAAATCTCCTAAAAAAAAGATTAAAAATACATGGTCAAGACCGTAACCCAGAGGCCTAGGCAGAATTTCCATTTGTCACGATCCTAGCATACCACTCTTGCTTCTACATTCATACATCTACGCATATATGCTCATCGGTTAAGGCTACTCCATGTATCGCCACTTTTTGTAAGCCACTAACCTGATCGATATAAGTTAGCAATAAAGCATTCCCTACCAACACTGGCACTCAATTTGGCAATATAATTTTTTTTCATTATTCTCTCTTCATTCATCCTTTCAACATGACCGAACCACCGAAGCATACGTACTTTTCTCAATTCTAGTCGCAACTTCTACTTATTTTCAATCCTATCATTCAACGTCACGCGTAACATTCTTGAGGATCGCATCTCTCTTGTAACTTGCTTTTCCTGCTAAATCCAGCTCTCACTTCCATACATTGAAGTGGGGACTAGCACAACTTTGTGTATTGCCAGACGAGCTTTCATAGACACATTCTGACTCCTCACTACTGTATCTACACCCCTATTCATTTTATTTCCCGCATTCGCTTGTCGTTCAAAAATTTTGACATGCCTATAATCTCTACTAAACATACACCCCAAATACACGAACTCTTCCACCTGTTCCACTTCTTCACCGTTAACATTTATTTTAATTATTGTCTTACTTTGTTCCCTTTCAAACACCATTGCTTTCGCCTTATACGCCTTTAGCTCCTATAGAATCATTCACTACATTCGGCATAAGTTGTAAGTCCTGTGCGCTAACACGATCTGATCATCGGCGTACAAGATGCTTTATACATCTAGCTAAATTCTTGCTTCAAAATCTTTGTCTTTCAAAGCTTTCAAACAATCATCCATAAAGAGATTGAAAAGATCTAATCCATGCAAAAATGTGCTGATATTAGAAATGAAAATAAGTTACCTGATGGACAATCTTTAACTTGCGTCGCATACCCAGAGGCTGTTGTTTCACAGAGCCAAGTACTTCCTTGTGAAGATGAATGTTCTCGAAAATTTGCTCCTGTGTCACCAGAGGTACTTCGTCGATTGAAATCGCTGTACTGATGACAAAAATAAAATAGGCTATAAATAGTTCAACTCAAGTTGTCGAGTGGTGCTACATGTGCATATTGATCGTTTATATATAGCGAGAGCGTGACATGTTAACACTTACTAGACAAATCGTTAACATTTTGGTACAGATATCTTAGATAGCGAGTTCTTTACTAGATCTGATATACTCTGAGTACTCTAACATTAATGGCGATCCTACTGCTACAAAAGATTTAAAAAAAAAAACTAAATCTCTTTAATGCAACTTAGATCTATAATGATGCAAATTTATTGTAACTTTTATGACTTTGATAATTTTACTTGGTGCTATTTTTCCTGTCATACTTATTTTTTTAAATCGAAGGAAGGATCATAGAAATCCCATGTCAAACAAAGTAGAGGCAAATTAACATAATCTCTCAGAATTTCACGTTTTTCTTCATGTCATTTCAACATAACATACATAAATATATAACTCAACGATATACTTACTCGCCGGAACTGGTGGTGAAAATGGACGAACGTCTCCTTGATCGAGTTTCATCTGGTAAGAAGGGGGATGATGGTCTCCTGCTTCGGCCTTTGCGTGAGCGACGAACGCTCGCACGTCGCTGTCTTAACACCGCGCTCAAGCTCGCCGAATAGTCCTCGTCTTCCGATAGTTCTATTATTAACGACAATATGTCATAGTAAACAATAAGAACATAGTAAATTTACGCTGAGCATAGGTATTTACTTAAGTGTTTAACAACTTTAATATTCATTTCAATCTTCGTACTATAGCTACATTAAGTGTGTTCATTGTAATCCAATTATAAAAGGTCAATAAAAAATTTAAAAGGTCAATTTTAAATTATCTTTTCACTCAAATTAATAAGACTTAAAATTGTTTAACGAATTCGTCGAAATATACCTAATAGAAAACACTCAACCAACATAAAAATTCAAACTGGCATCTAATAATTTCACTAAATATTAAGGTGAGCCCAATATATTAAACTTTCGCAATGAACAGATTTTTTTTTTCAAAAAAGTTTATTTTAAATTAAATATAAAATAATAAAATAAAATTATAATATAAAATAATAAATACAGTTGCACAATACAATTAATGCGTTTACATTGTTTTACCATCGTTAACTATTCATTGAAATTAATATATGTGTTTAAATGTGTTAATATTGCTATTTACGTTAATTACTTACCTCCAGCTGCTGGTGAGAACTTAACTTCATTGCTGATCGGTGTCTCAGATGGAAGATGAAATAAGTTGACTCCAGACGAAGTCATGCTGCCAGGGTCAGCCCAGGTCACTGAGAGACGATCAACCGACGGCTGCGGCGAGGACGGTGGACGATCACATGAACCCTGGCATCGGATATAGTATTATTTTCACTGTTCTTGATCCAACATTATATTGTATATTTTTTATTGGATAACCCAAACGAGATCACCTAATATGAAGTTATATTATTATTGCCACGGATTTCAATACGAAAAATTAACAACATAATTCTTGTGCCTACGTTTTTAAAAGCCAGTTAGGAATAATGTTTTGTTTTTCGATCTAGGTAAAAATAAATATGAGTGTGTGGCAATGTCATTGCTTCAGTACTGAAACTATAACGAAACCAATGTGTCATGCCACTGGGTTTTATTAATGGTTGGTTTTCATATTTCACTTTCATTACAACAATTACTATGATTTAATTGTATTACGTCCGATTTTAATTAATCTAGTTGTTTTGACCACAGCGCTTTTAGAAAATTAAAGCCACAGTTTTCCATTACGTTTTAAAATCTTAATTTATATGTTTGTTTAACATCAAACATCGTTTTTACTAATGATAGTAATAATAAAATTAATTAAGAAATGTATTATGACATTACACAATTTTTCTTGAAATGCTCATTAAATATAATATTATTGTAGTAAATATTTAAATGTTTACTTTGAATGCACAGGTAGAAATCTTATTTAAATGGACGGGAGCTTCTCCGACACGGCAAGTTGTGCGCTTAGCAAAGTGGCGGCAGCAGTCCAACTGTCGTTTCCGAGACCGAACTGAACCTGGGCGAGACTTCGCTCACTGGCTAATAAATTACACAGTTAACGATTATACACAGGTACTTCGATTGATAGATAACAAACGGAATTAATGGGTTCCTGTATGAAATTTTCCTACCAAATAGTAAGGTAAAGTTTGACTTTAACAATATGCTTTGAATTTATAAAAGTGAATAGTTATGGCGCTGTTGAAAACAAATTTAATATGCATAGAAATTCATAAAATATACAATTGTTTACATGTTAGATTAGAATGATCTCGCCTTCTATAATATTATTTAAACACATTTGTTGCAAAACGGATGGCCGATGGGGCCTAAAGAATGTCGGCCACGTATAAGGTCGACGCGTCGTAGGTAGGTCTCCCACAAAATGGACCGATGATCTAGTAAGCCTTAAAAGCCCTTTAAATCCGTAATAATATATTTAATATATGTATTTAAAAAAATGAATTGTGACAATTTTCCTACGAAGAATCATCGCATATAAATTTTAACAACAACCCACCCGGCGCAAAAATTATCTTACAAATATTTTTAATTTTTAAAATGTTTTTCAACTACAGGGACGTATATTTACATACATAGTTTTAAATGTAAAAAAGATAATATGTATGTGAGATTATAATATCTATGAACTATTTAATAACAGTGATTGTGTACTCATTTGGTTTACTAGAAAAATATAAATGAACAACGATAACCCTTATGACCCTTTAAGCTGACAATATATTTTTGACATCATATACATTATACGAAGCAGTATATGTTACGTCTTACTATTATAAAATTGAGATAAGTTTACAATTTGTTAAAGTTTCTATATTATCCATTGTTTCACACTAGTTGATTCATTAAAAGTATTATAATTGTAATACAACTTACGGGCAGGACATGAACCCGTATTCTGGTTGTGTGATATTTAAATTTGCTAATGTTATAAAAGGTGTTCTTGAGAAGACCACGCCTCAGTGGGTGGCGTGACCGAAAGCAGTCAGTCTTCCATAGGAGTCAATGAAGGCAAATCGTTGACTCTGATTAACTATGCTACCGAGGGCTGTCTATTTTACCAATTAATACGATTCAAAGATATACACCTAAGATAAGAAAAAAATTGACGCACATTAATATAAAATAGAAATAGAACTTTTAGCTTATTAGTCAACATTTCTTTTTAATTAAGAAAGGTTCATATACATAACATTTGGGGCCTCATAAGATACCCAAACGTAGGGCACCGACTAATTACTATTTTAACGACGTTTTTAGTTTGATTTAAAAAATATTAAATAGTAGAGATCAATTTAACTTCTTAAAGATGTAAAGATGTTTCCTGTGCCGACTTTCGTAAGAAATAATATAAAATATAGTATAATAAATCAGCCTTTTTTAGAATGTTTCCCATCTGCTGGAGCACAGGCCTTCTCTCCGAGAGAGGGAAGTAAGTCACTCGTAAGAAAAAGTTTTAATACTATTATATCTTCCTTTAGAGGCGCCCAGCGCCAAGTTCGTTCAGCTACCAGAACCTTTCAAAAATAACTGAGCTAGTCTTAGATCAATTAAATTATTGGCTCAAGCACAAGACAATTTATATGCTTATTTCCTTGCCTTCGAAATTTCAAAACAGCTACGATGTAAACTATGTTAATACAACTTGAATTATTTACCTCCATAATTTCTATAGTATTTATATTAAACAACGACACCAACAGTATACTGGTATTTTTACCGGATTCGTAATACTGGCTTCATCGGAGAAAAACTCGAAGGTATGAGCCTTACATGATCCTCTGGTCGACACATTCATGTTAAGACACTACAAAAGTCTTTATATAAATTTAAAAACTGCTTTGAAATGCTAACTTTCGCCATTGGTTATTAAGGCAATGGTTTAAAATCTATGAAAATAGTATCGATATCGTATTGGTTCAATTTAGGTTAAATTTTTTGAGCTGCATTGATAAGCTATGCAGTTTAAAAGTCATTCGATGAAAAGCCTAGAAAAGAGAACTGTATGTGCGTTTCAGACCTTTAAGGTAGTGGCGCAGTTATAAGATTTATTTGGTTTAAAAACAAAAACAGATTAGTACATTTCGCATGAAATTAAACTCAGCTCGGCCATTCTCACAACTGGGACTTAATAACTACGGGTAAGAAAAAACATTAACAGACGGGAGCTTATGTTTCTTCTATGTATTTATTTAAAGTTTTTGCATTATCACGTGTTGTTATAATATAACAGCAACAATCTGTTCTTAGTCAGAGAGAATATATTGTATAAAATAATCTCAATTTGTTATAACACGAATTAAAATTATTCATTTAAATATTACGTAATTTGTACTACTTCCTGTAATAGACAAAAAAACTAGGTGTGAAATAATTAACAACGGTAATTTGAGAGGCAGCCCTGCTCATTCATTACATTAACAAGCACACCCTCCCCGTCCCAAGCCCCATTTGCGTTTACATCACCCAGCATAATTAAGAAGTGATTTTCTATGGACTAATATCGGTGAGAATCGAATTCGGAATCATCCATCAAAACGATTCACTGCTAGGTGCTTTATAATATACTCGCATAGATAAACGGATAAGAATAGAAGTTCTTTCAAACAAAATTCATCCGGATCCTTTGAGCTGCCACTTAGCTTTCACATCAGCATCAGAGAGAAGAGAGGTAGAGAGAGAGAGAGAAAGCGGTCAAGAGTCTAATAGACATAATAAGCGCAATATTATGATATGATATGATTATGATGAGAAGCATCGAGTAATCGTCTTCACTTTGAATTTGATGTATCAATGTCATACTGTCAAACGTTTGCTATATGAGGTATGGTAGCTGTGGCTTTCAATTGAGTTTGACTAATTCTTATACCAGTTGCTCCCTTTTTTTGAGAATAATGAGTAATTTTTTTATGGTAGAAGGTGGCAAACAAGCAATCCGTTCACCTGATGTTAAGTGACCACTATCCATAGGCATCCGCAGCAAGTATATGAGTTGCAGATGTGTTGCCTTAATGGACAGAGGCCCCTCCTCTGGGATAGATAGGAAAAAGGATATCCTTCTTCTATTCATCCCCTTCTCCGTCCAATCCTCTTTCCCTTTCCATTCTATCCTTTGTAGGAAACTATGCGAAGAGGAAGAGGACTTGCACCGGGCCTCCGGCACCTGACTCCTCAAACGAAACGCAGAAATATAAAATACTAGGAGTACACGGCTGTCTTCTGTAAAGTCGTGATATTTCAAAGGTCGAGTTTTCCTGACATTTATAAACATTTAATCTTCAAAATTCTGAACCATTAGTGCAACAGATGTTGTTGCGGGCTCTAAAACTTCATAGTGATTGCGTACAGGATTGGTGGATTTTGATTCCGAGACCAGTCTTTCGTACGATTTTTGACAAACTATTCGATTTCGACGAAAATGTAACAGGCAGTGTTTAAAATTAAATACTGCTATCGTTATAACGCGTAAGTTAACTATACGGTTCTTCGATTAATTGACGCAAATTAGCCGCTGTTTAGCGAGGCCACACCTCGCCCTGATTGCCGTCCTAATTACAAATGTTTCGTGGACGTTATTTATGGCGATTTCCTTTGAACTGATTACGCGAACATATTATGCCCTGAGTATTGTGACCAATGAATGTCTACAATGTATATATGTGCGTGTGTTTCAAGCGAAGCATCTTGCTGTCGAGTCCCTGGACGCATGTTGATTGACGTCGATTAAAAGCAAATCTATGAATCAATTATAAAAGTGTCAATAGAATTCATAGAGATATAAATATAGATTCCATGAGTGCAGATACGGCTAGTATGCACAGCTATGTGTGTGTGTGCTATTAGTCAGCTCAATAGGTTAGTTAACATACCATTGGATATTCAATATTAGAATAGACTGACGTCAGGCAGGCAGCCAGCCGTAAAGACTTTAGTTAAAAACTATGCATTATGTACTAAGGTTATACTGTGCCGACCCCACATAAGTGGGAAAAGGGCAGAGATGATGATTATGACTCTTGCATATTGAAAACCATTTTCCTGACATTTATAAACATTTAAAGAGGTCTTCAAAATTCTGTACCAGTTATTACTAGCATTACCTACGAAATGTATCAGTTATTTGGAGATGGATCAGAAACAATTTTTCCTATCTACTTCTGATAAATGATAAAACAGGTGTCTTCCTTCCTACTCGTACTTTTGCTGTACACGCACAACGTTTAATCTAATTTAATTAAATAAGGGAGTTAAATATAACAAGTCTTTTTCACCATAGTATCGAAATTATATGAATATAGTGTAGGCATTGACGCATTGACCATGAAACAAGTCACGAGAAAAAGAGGAAGAAGAAGTCCATGGCAATTTTAAATATATAACACTAACTACTGAGTTGTAATATATGAATTTGATGGGCTTGGGAAAGAAAAAAGTTATAAAACCAAGATGGGATCCTAATCGCCCCGTTTATCCAATTTCGGCACTTGAAGAACTTTTAGTAATAATTTTGGTATATATCAATTTCTATTGGTATATATCAAAGAACTTATTTAGTCTTATATTGCAGAACCTCGGTATACAAAGTACCGTAACGTCGATTAACGGGACGAAAGCTTAACCGATCTGCTAGTTCGTATATACGTAGTATGTAGGATTTTATCATCTTGGTGTTCTGAAAATGATGACGTAAATCTGCTGCTGTTAGCAACGGGTATATTTACGTCTTACGCAGTTTTTACTAAGGGTTTATATGCTTTGATACAGCTTTTGGATGGTTTGAAGCACAGTATAGACGTGACCAGTATCAGGTATCGGTCCTAAAAAAAATGCGTGTCTCAGCTGCGAGTAGAGAGTAAACTCACTTCGCCGTACCAAAATTATTACCGTATTTAAATGTTAATTTTATAGGCGTACTGTTTGTGTAATATTGATTATACGACATGTTTTGTATACCGACCTATTTACACTTCATATATTCCTATTTGTTGTTCGGTTTTCCAAACACCCATATCTCTCAATTAGTTCGGATAATCGACACTACTGAAGCTACTTTTCAAACAAAAGCATCTCAAGTGTTTTTATTTGAGTGGCTGAACATAAAAATCGTTTTATGATTTATAGAGATCACAAATTACCATTTTGCGCTAACCTGGTACACCTCTCTTGCTTCTTCTAAATCCATACATCTACACATTCCAGCTCGTCTGTTACGGGTACTCCTTATATCTTCTTTAGTATGTTACTAATCTGATTGAAATAAGTACTCCTGGGACTTCCTCTGCCAATATAGCAACTCACTTTTGAAACATTTGTTAGTCTTGTAGCTTACTTTTCCTGCTAAATCTTCAGCTCTCACTTCCATACATTAAAGTGGAAGCCTTCATAGACACATTCTGACTCCTCACTACTGTACCTACCCCTGTTCATTCTATTTCCCGCATTCACTCTTCGTTAATTTTACTCTCAATTTTACATGCCTGCCATCTCTTCTAAACATACATCCCAAATACACAAACTCTTACAAGTGTTATACTTTTTCACCGTTATCATTTATTTCAATTTCGGTCTTACTTTGTTTTTTTTTCAAACACTTGTCTACATTCATCATCATATCTTTACCTTCCAATGAATCATTCATAACATTCGGTATAGATTGTAAGTCCTTCGCCGATAACGTAAACACGACCTGGTCATACAAGATACATTTTACAACTAGCTGACACATTCTCAATGAATTAATGGTCTTTATTGTGACAGGCAAATATTTGTTACTTTTGAAAAATACTTCAGATCTAATCTCGTCTGGGAAACGAAGACGGGACGCGTTGCGTGACTTGGTAACGGCCTTTATCAAATTTTTATTTATGATCAACTTTTTCTTTCTGCACTAAAATGTCAAAAATTATAGAAAATAATTCACTCACCTGAGGTGTTAGTTCTGACTTCGATTCTACCACCGTTCGAGGGCGGGGTTCCAATTTAAGGATACCTTTCTCTCTACCCTAAATTGAGGAATAAACATATTAATAAATTACACGAATACAACAACGAGGAAAAACTCCAAAAATGTTTAATAGTACAGTTCGTAGAACTTATGGTCGTAGGTTCGAACCTAAAACTCGATAATTTCGAGAGACACTGCCTAATACAAACTTTAATAAAAATTGTTGGTAAATGGCATGTGCTTATGGTAATGGTAAAAAAAACAATTACATCACATTTCAAACACCACTTATATTAAAAGGAAAGTTTTTTTAATAAGTAAAAAGTTGTAGTTTATTTCAAAATTCATAAAAGTTTAAAAATATAGTTCAAAGGTATGTAATATTATCTTTAAATGTCGAATTAAAATTTAAATAAAAGATAAAAGTAAAAGATTTAATGTTGTTATTTTGGTATAAATAATATTTGATTGATGTTTGTAGTATTGTCACGTGTATCAGTTAAAGCAATTCTTAAATAAAAAGAGTTGTTGAATCAGTTATGTGTTACCTTAGCATCCATATTGTCAGGCAAGCGGTCCCCATCAACCCCAGACGATAACTGTTGCTACACCCGTTCAGCGCGTGCTAACTGACAGGTCAGGTGGTAAAACGCTCTATGAACGATTAAACTAATTGTCAACTGAGCTTAAAAAATGCAATACCTGTCGTTTCACTCTATTTAATTGCTTTTTGACACATGCACGTTGTACTTATGACCTAATTCATTTCACTATCTGTGAATACTATTTCACATACTGGTACTAGTTGTATAATGAGCAAATAAGATGTTATTAAAATATATTTTTCGAAGAATCAGTGCATATTTTATTGCAAGTGTCAGCTATGACACTCACAAGTGTCTTCCGATCTATTCTGATTAGGTCTGAATACTCTTTTTACCAGACTTAAACGAATTGTTTCTCAATATGTAAGTTGAATTGTCTTAATTGCTGTTAAATATTTTTATGCATGCAAAATAATAAATCTTTATTATACTTTGTCATTTTATATACAAAAGTACGGTAATTTTTTTTCAGTGATAAAATAATTACGATTACGATAACTGAGACATTCCAATGTCTTTTATCACTACTGCAGATAGGTCCCAAATGTGATAGGCAGCAAGCCAATCACAGTATACACGTGGTAGCATCCTTTAAACAGAAATAAAGTATAGAGGGTCACATAGTACTCTGACTCTGTATTATCGTCACAGCGGTAGAAAGTAGATGGCGTCACTAAGGGAAGTACTTAAAAAAATAAAAATAAACGAGCACCTTTTTTTTAAATTTTAACTAGCACAATAATGCTTTAACTATCTGAAGTGTAACATAAAACAGATAGAGATACTAAGCCCTTGATTTATTTTTTTTCGGACTTACGTACAATTTAATGCGTTTATTCCTTTGTTAATTATATATATATTTTTTTACATTAGTAAGGAATTTAATATTGCAATAAAACAATATTAAATAAATTAAAGAAAAAAAATATAATTTTATAGTTATAGACTTTCACCTCAGTCTCGGTAGTAATTAACGCGTAATGCGCAGCTATTGGTGAACTAAAAGGGGTGAGACACCGCAGCTCGCGTTACCCTGCCATACAGTACTATAAAGACAGTATGTTACTTTTAATATTTAGACTAACACGCAGCATTGAAGTATAATAAAATGAAACTGTAATAATTTTGATTGCCAAAGTCTCTTTATTACTGTCGTATTCAATTTCGAGTAACTTCACAGTTAGCGTAATTTTTGCGTGGATATTTTATTTTTAAAATATTATAGGTACACAAAAAATATAAAATACTAGCTTTAGCTTAACTTTTTTGTTTGGATTTATGCGTAAATGTCAAAAAATGTTACCATGGAAACCTACATTAGGTTTTATTTTCCTATCCCTATATATAGGTAATTTTTTTGGGGACGAAAGTAATATGTTATTTTATGTATCGCTGTGTGTAACATTTCATGATTGTCGGTTGATTCGTTACGGAGTTATAGCGTAGCAAACAAACACATTCGTATTTATAGTATTAGTTAGGATGTTAGTGATTTATCCAGATTATGTATATATTAACTGATTTTTGGTGTCAATCATGAATTGTTTATGTAACAATGCTAACTTATATCAGCAGCGCTGATTATACCCCTCTCTTGCAGAAAGCTGTTTAGTGAACCGCGTCTAAATTGAGTCTATGCAAACATTACTATGTTGTGGCAATAGAAAAAACACACTGCTTGCTTAAGGGCCATTAACATACCTTTTACTCGTCCCGTGTTGTACATTCAGGGGTAGTGAGGATAAGTTAACAAAACGTATTGATTTATATACTGTAAGGCCTTTAAAAGTAAGTAGGTAATAAGGTAAAATAAATTTCCAATATAACCTTTATATCAAATAAAGAAATCAAAAGAGCTGCTATAAAAATTCTTTTCATGATTAAAATAAAGTTGGTATCTCACAGTGTACATGGGTTCTTTGACCCTTGTTATCTCAGTGTTAGATGCTCACAAGCGTACATATTTGGTTACAAAACCCGCTTCCGTAAACGCCTAAAATTAGGTTTCCTGTTATCATCATACTGGTTTATTAGCTTTATTTTACTGTCGTTTGAATGTACAAACATATAATATAAAAATGTATTCGATTTGGCGAACCAAACAACCGACGGTCGGTAGGCTTAAGAAAATGCGTTTTTGAAGGTATATTTTCTGAGTAGGTATTTTAGTATTGAATAAATTCGATGTAATCATTTGTTAAAGACTACATTATGAATTCCGCGTTGTAACTCATGGTATCTGAAATGCCAGATGTGGACCACATGTAATATTTAAATTAAATAGACCGTTGAAACAAATTTCCTGTTAGACATTATATTTTGGATGGACAAATTTACTACCTGGTTACTTACTTATATATTACTGATTTATTTAAAGATACTTATTTAATTTTGTTACGTAATTACAATAATAAAAAATTACAACAAGCAATTTTGAATTATTCGTATAATTAATTTTTACATAATCCATCATATGTCTACTTTACAAATATAACAGTGCTCGTAGAACTTCAACATAATAAGTTAATTGACCTCTGTTTTTTTTGCAACTGATGTCCATTAATTGCTTTGAATTGGCAATATTTTACATATTTTAAATCTACTTTCAACAGTGGTAGAGCCTGTTACAACAACATCTGTTGCACGAATGGGCCGGCTCAACTGGTGAAGTACCACGAACTCACAGAATACAGGCACGAAGTGGAAGTATTTTGCGTCACGTCTGTTAAGTGAGGTGCCGGCACCTAAATTTAATCCTCTTCCCATCCTTTCCCAACTTATTAAGAAATAATGGGAAGAGTATTAAAATAAAAGAGGATATCCTTAAATAGAATGGGAAGGGGAATAAAATTGGACTGGTAGGGGATGAATAGGAAAACAAAATATCTTTTATATCCCCTCCTCTGTCCATTAAAGGTAGCAACGCATCTACATTTGCGGATGCCTATGGGTAGCGGTTACTTAACAGAACCTTTAGTTTTAAGAATAGCATAGTTCAAAGGTTCCCCCGTTGAACTGTGGCACGTGTCTCGCTTGCAAAATGTTAGTAGATTGAGTGCGGCCGTTGTACAGTAACCTGGTTTAAGACTCTTAACAGGTTGTTGGGGTTTCAATCTAATAGCATGCAACGCTTTAACACGTGTTATTGATATCTTTATTACGTCATAAACCCTTCATTTGATTGATTGATTTCTTTATTAGAAAATGGGGCAAACGTCCAGCGAATCGCCTGAGTAATCACTGACGCCCATGAACATCGATGATCTTACTAGATACAACTGTAAAAGTAAAAGTCAAAACCGAAAATCCAGCTATCATTGGGGTACAACGCATTGTCATTATAACTTCAAAGACAACAGGAATAACATAAATATTAAAATTAATTTTTAAAATACAATGTTTGAAAATCAAAAAAAACTTCGTAGAGTAAATGGATGTAATAATGATGCAAGTTCGTGGAACCGGTGCTCTTGAGATGAATGAGATAGAGACGGAAGAGGGAAGGAGATGCCAATATCCAATGACCTAATGCACTCGTCTGCGACTCTGCGTCAGCCTCGTACCGGCTGTGGTTAAATAAGTACGATAGTAGGTAGGTACAAAACAAGGAAATGTACTACTTTTCACTTATCAAAGGCAGTTGTTATCAGAATTAATATTGTGAGTGTTTAAAATTAACTCTTACTATTATTATCTTATATTACTGATCTTGTAACAGTTAATTTTAAAAGAGAATTCTAATACCAGGTTACCCCAAGGAATGTAATAATACTAAATCTGTGTAAACATTTTTTTTCTAAATTCACCCAATGGCTGCGGCGCATATAATGGCATTCTGACGGAGAACAAAAGCTTAGACCTTTTCAGGTTCGTTCACAAAAACGGTTGCTATGAGGCCACCAAGCCGCTTAGAAATGCGTACTGCCATCAAAACAAAGATTAAAATTAGGTTTAAGTGTAAAATAATTTATCGGATATATAGTATTGTTTAATCTTTAGCTGAGATTATTAAGTATCTTCGAAGTAAAAGCAGTAAAAACAAACATAGCGAAATTGAGTGTGTGATTGGAGGTAGAAAGAATATTTACTTATTTATTTAAATTAACACATTATTACTAAAAAGGCTATTTGTGCGTAACGGTAATTGTGTTTGTCAACATAATAGTTCTATTCTCGTGCACTTTTTTGGGTACTAAGTCACTTTCGAATGTGATGAGGCCCAATATATAATCATAAATTTACACTTATAATCATAACGTCAATCGAAATATATAGTCAAAGATAAGTACGGAGCCAATACGTTCCTTAATAATCACCGATTATATATTTCTAAAGAATTATTCTTTAAAGTTAAATAAAATCATAATATTCTTCTGAGAGACAGAATACTGGCATACATAAAATTAAAAAACGTAAATTCGTTTCGGAATAACTGTTTACTGATCTTTGTCGCAGTGTTGTGAAACGCGCAAAGCGTCAGTGCTCGGTCGACCAGCAGACGCGTCGACGCGGGTTCCACGCGCTCTCACAAAATGGCGCAGCTTCTCATTTACACACACTTTCTAACGTTTATAGCTATTGCGTCGACACAGGATTACTACCACACACCAAGGATCGGCTCACAGGACTTGGCGACCTGTTATAACATCGACGGACAACCTCAAGTAAGTCTTAAAATCTCAAGTAGAGCTTTTAAAAGCTTTTGTTTGTGTTCAATTTGACAAATAGAGTATCTGTTTAATTCGTGACGTATTTGGTCTCTAAGACTTAACTGAACTCTATTAAAGATACTATAAATAATTTTACATAATGTAATAATTAAAGTTTTTATGGTAGTTACATTACAACATGTAATAAAACAACTTTTGTGTAACTTCTTCAACTTATCCTATGCTTCTTTAATTTATATTTTAAAGATCTAAAGGCTCAAATTTTGTAAATATGTATAATTACGAGGAGGCAGTAAATACAGGTTTTATTGGGGGTTTTGGACGGTCTCATGTTATGAATAAATGGAAGGAGAGTTTTTTTTTATATTATTACTACAATTATTTCGTCTGGTAATAAACCTAGTTTTTAAACTCTATGCTAACGAAAATAGGGATGTTAATCGTTTTCATAGGTCATATATAGTTGCTATTCTAGATGCCATATGTGTAGGAAATTATATTACATAGATGTGTATATGTTTTACGACAATCCGTTATTATTTTTTAAATGGTCTCTAATTGTAATTTGTTTCCAGCCGTTTGATTTTTCATAGATAATCGTAAGGTTATCGTGGTATAATAAATGTTGTAAGTCCATTGATACATTTAATGAGTTCGTTTACTTTCAGAGCCCAATGTTGTGTTATCAGGGGCCAACGGAACGGGCTTATCACTACGCATCCGTTGTACTGAGATACATACAGCTTACTACAAACTGAGCTTGTTAATTTGATGTCATGTATTAATGATCATATTGTATTAAATATAATTAATTTTGAATAATATTATTATAAGAGGGTTGGCGTCAGGCAGGCGGCCGGCCGTAAAAACTGCAGCCAAACCTATACAGTATGGACTATAATCATACTGTGCCGACCCCACTTAAGTGACAGGGAGATGGATATTATAATAAAATAACCTCTTCCAAGAAAAATATTTACTTACATGGCAAAAGTAGGATTACAAAAGATAAAAAAATAAAGACAAAATAGTAACAAAAATCAAAATCTAGACTCTGGAATCGTTTTGCTTCGTTAACACGAGGTTTATTAACAATATTGTAATCGGTTTGCTTTGATAAGATCTTATCTCCTCCTCCTTGGTCATATTGATGAGGTCTACAATACCTATTAAAAATTATGTGCATTAATACTTTTCTGAAAACCGCGAGGTGGAAATTAGGAAATTATAGTTGCTCTAACTTGCGCGATACTGCAAACTGTAAAGTATGTTATTGATAACACCTCGAAGTCTTCGTCTTTTTTCGTGATTGATATGTCACTGTTCGACTTGACGAAGTATCCAGAGCTACTATTACATTAGGGTAGCAGGAAGCAAAAGATGGCTTAACCTAAAGCTCTTTAATAGTAACTGAGTTCATGGAGGTCTAAGGGACCCCGTCGAGAACTTTGGCTCAGGTCATTACCAGTCATTACCAGATTGGAATGCGGATAATCTATTCCTATCTTAATTTATAACGTAACATAGCTCAAGGCTCGCCGAGAGGTGTACTTAGCTCGGGAAGTTGATCGTTGCGCACTAATAACGCTTGGAGGCCGAAATGTTAGCAAAATGAGTCCTTGATGAATATGGTAAGCTACTTCCTTAGAGGCTAACGGCAGACCTGCATCTCCTTCAGTATTCCCCTTATTATATATTAGATCTTTTGACATCACGCGATCATTGATCAAAAAGCCCCCTGTCTTTTCTTTTTTTCAAACTTAAGACACGCAGTCAAGTTGTCATCTGTTTTTTAATTGTTCTTTATCTAACTATTTATTTACAAAATCCTCCAAACCGCCATACATCCTCACAAAGAATATTATTGCTTAGTGAGATTATTACAATGTGAAATGTCGCTACAATATTAAAATGTGATACACGATAAATGTTACTAGGTCAACTGTACAGTTCAGTGCCTTCATTTTCTTTTAACGTTTGGTTTACAACTAATATAATTTTAAGCTTTAACTACCTATACATAAATAAAAAACAGCACCAGTTACTGACAACAGACATGTTGTTTGTAACAAAGATGCCGTTCAGTGTCTAGACTAAGTTTGATGTGCAGAGTGTTGTAACACATATATTATATATATTTGATAACAAATTGTTTTTTACGTTAACTCTTAGGTTATGCATAAAAATATATATTATTATTTGTTTTTTACAAATAAAAGCATATTGATTATTATACACAAAGAACAATACGAACGAAAATAGTATGTTCTTTTCTTAAAGGCCGACAACACACTGCAGCTTCACCTGTGTGTGTTCAAAACCCTTAGGATCAACTAATATCAGATAGCCCACTGCTCATATGCTCTACAGTTAAAATGTATTCTCACAAAGAAAAAAAAGATGGGAGGGAAAAATAAGAACATGGGCAACTAAAATACATAGCAAAGAAAACATCTACTAGAATTGAGATATTAGATCGAATTCAGTAATGGGTAAAGAAAGATAATGTATCGATGCAATTACATGCATATGCACACACTGGGAGAAATAAAAAGCGTGTATTAGAATCGTGCAAAATTATGACTATTTCTAATTTTCGTACCTTACTGATCTGATGACTGATACTGCTATCTTAAATAGAGCTTTGTTTCATTTTGAATGGACAGTAAAATTACTGGGGGCACAAGCGCAAACGCGATCGTGCATCGGATATTGTAATCTTGGATTACAACGACTGGCCTGGCTAAAAATATTGGTTACCATTGTTTATCACCAAACAATTTGTATTAAAATTAATGTCCTGTAATTGTAAATATATTTTTGACGTGGAGTCGTTTCATCACAAATAAAACTTTATTCATTAAAGTTATTAATCTAACACATAATTTGGAAACAGTTGATTTGAGAAAATTTGTAAGTAAGAATGATATGACTATGCGTGACTCAAACAGTCGCCGGTGCCAACGTCCTGAGACGCATACTCTATATATAACGCTGTACTATTTTGGCGGCAAAACTACCATCCTCACCGGGCCCTGTATCGAACATGTTTCCGTATTGTCAAGTTAATTTATATTTGTAGACGAAATGCAGGAAGAAATTTATTACTATTTCGGTATTCACTTCACATTTGTTTGTGGAAAATTCATCGATAAACTTTGACTAAACAGGAGTCCGTGTATATTTTTCTATGAACATCTATTTCTGTTCATCCATCCATCCATTAACTGTAATTGCAGATACTTTCACAGTCTCTATGTGAAACGAGGCGGAGGTGGAATAGGAAAAAGAATAGGTTTTCGATCAATTCTTGCATTTACTACTTTACGCTAGTTTTGTATAAGACTGTAGTACATTCCCTTTTATATCCGTTTAGACGTGTAGAAACCTCGACTAGAATGGAAGAGCTGAAATTTAAATACGTGCCACCGTAGTTAAGTTTACACAATGTAACGTAGTTTTATCACGGTGGTATTGTTTGGGTCGCTCTTCACTTGTATTAAATTACCTTGACTATTCTATTCTAATACAGTAGGGGCCAAGGTTAATATTATTGCTTTATGCCACACAAAACTATAAGACATGATCTTGATTGATAATATATTAATCATTCCAAGATATACGATTCATGCCTATATCTATTTAGAATTTCATATCAATCAACCTTATAACAAACATAAGCAAAGTTATGCTTAAGTTTGTAATTTAATGCAGTTTGTGCATACGTCAACTGAGTAGATCTTGAGGCTTTAAAATTTTCCATCAATGTGTTCTTGAATGTCTCTTTCAAACTTTACAGATCATTAATTTTCCCACTAGAACAACAATAAGGCGATATTGGTTGAGTTGGGTTCATACAACTTAACTGTTGATTGTAATATATTATTCTCGCAACAAGTGTGCTTCAGTTTTGTACAATATTTTTAATTAAGTTTTCTTCTTCTTCTGGCTACACCTTCTCCCATTTATTTGGGATCGGCGTTCTTTGTCTTCTTCCACTTAGCACAATCTTGCGCTTCGTTTTTGTCTAAATGAGTTTTGTGTTCATGAAAAAATCTATCAAAAGCAACGGATTATATTTGAATACTAATAATATTATTTGTTTATAGAGATGTATACCGGAGTTCGAAAACGCGGCCTTCATGGTACAAATGGAAGCTACCAATACATGCGGTGACAACGGTTCCAAAATGTACTGCATACAAACCTCAGCTGGAAGTTCTTCTGGAACAAGGTAAGTACAAGTGGAGGCGAACGTTCTTCATTTTCTTATTTCATTTAACAATACATGTGTGATTTTTGTGTAGGTCTTGTGACTTTTGCCAGTCGGGCCAGTTCTCAAGCTATTTCCTCACCGATCTGCACTATGAACAGGACAATCAAACATGGTGGCAATCGGAAACTATGAAGGAAGGTATCCAGTATCCGAACCAAGTGAATCTCACTTTGCACTTAGGTTAGTATCAGTCTTACAAATATAAAAAAGAATGTCTCCCTGAAATAATAAAAAAAAACAGACTGACTGTATTATCAGCGTAATCATTCATCAAGTCATCTCATTAGCTATGATACTCCTAGGGGAAGACTTCTCATTTATAAATACGTGAAAGATAAATTTATTAATTATTTTTACAGGAAAAGCTTACGATATTACATACATTAGAATCGTGTTTTACTCACCAAGACCTCAAAGTTTTGCTATTTACAAGAAAAGAAGTGAGGACTCAGATTGGGAACCCTACCAGTATTACAGGTAATTAAAAGGTATTTTGCTGAATATAGAAAAATATGCATCAATCAGTCGATACTTAAAATATTGAACGTGATGACTGTCGAAGACAGCATTAATTATATTATACAATCAATACATAAGGTCCCCGTAACCATTTAACGAAAACAAAAAAATGGATTACTTATTGGTTAAATATGAAATGTATAGTTAAACTTTAAAGGAATTACCAAACATTAAGTAGTAGTAGTAGTAAGTAATTTATATAAGTTTTATTTAAATTTTATTTAAATTTTAAAGTAAATAATGATTACACATTATAATGTATAATACTTAATTTAACAGTGCGTCATGTCGTGACACATATGGCGTGTTAGAACAACGAGCTGCAGACCTGGGGGCTGAGACCAGGGCTCTATGCACCAGCGAATATTCTGACATCTCCCCATTGTCAGGTGGTAACGTCGTTTTCTCAACTTTGGAAGGTCGTCCCTCGGGTTATACTTTTGAGAGCAGTCCGGAATTGCAGGTAAACTTCCAATAAAACAATTAATAGATAACTCATTAAAAATTTAATAAATCAACTAATATTATTTTTTAATACTCTATGTTTCCGCACTAGATTAATCATCATCAGATGCCTATATCATCATCATTACGTCTGATGCTACTGTCGGGGCTTCAAACTTGTACCAAACTTAATCTAACATTTCTCGACAATGTAACATGAACTACATAATATTTCAGGAATGGGTAACTGCCACCGATCTTCGGATATCTCTGGATCGTCTGAACACGTTTGGAGACGAGATCTTCGGTGACACGCAAGTGTTGCAGTCGTACTGGTACGCCATCGCTGACGTGTCGGTCGGAGCGCGTTGTAAATGTAACGGCCACGCTTCCGTTTGTGATTCCATCGAGATGCCGGAAGGCTCCCGAGCCAGATCCTGCAGGTAATTTAATTATTATAGAAACAGCAAACTTCATTTGCACTTTGTACATTCAATTTCATATGAAGTCGGGAAGACGAGATGATGAGATGCCCTCAATACAGAGAAAGTTTAAAAAAAATAAAGAAAAAGAACAAAATCGGTAATATTGTGTGAAATTATATAACTATTAAGTATTCTCGATTCGTGTGCGGACTCGATTCGTGGCGGACTTATCGTTTGCTGTGCACGGAAGCATATCACACAACCATTCCGAACGGTCTTTTGACATTGTCATTATTTATTTCATATTTGAAATCTACCTTACCTACCTTATCCTACCTTATTGATTTGCCCGCACCATAATCGATTATGCGATCCAAATGATTTTTTGCTGTTGCGAGATGTAAACTAAATTAAAAAAACTAAATTATTAACAAAATCCACTACATTACTTACGATTTTTTAAAATGTAAACAATTAATTACGATTTCAAACAACTATACCAAATAAATGCATGCCTGCGCGCGCAGCCGTCAAACAAACACTTCGCCACAATCCTATTGACAGTTTCCTAAGTGAAAATTATGTTTTTCCTTTGGTTTATCTTAGTTTTCTTTTGTCAAATTGTTCAATTAAAAGCTTTCTTGTAAAGTACATTTTTCACTTTACTTTCTGGCGGGTAAATAAAGCCGGAAACGATAGTTCCACCACTAACGCCTTCTAACTTGAATATTTCAAAGTTTCATAATCCTAAAATTACCGAGTTTGGTGCTTTTTCTTTGGGTTTTTCCTATTTTGTTTTTTACTTTTATACCTTCTCTCTATTGGGGGCATTAATGGAAAAAAAATCATCCAAACAAGTCAAGTCCTTTTTGAGAATAAGTGATACTATCGAATAGCACTTGATTTTTATATAAACAGGTTTGGTTAGACTCGATAACGTTTTGTGGCCTTGGTTGAATGCCACTACTATGCCTATTCATGTCGCACAGCAAAAGCGTAAGTATAATTTGTAATCCAATTTGTGGATGCGACATACCTGTCATGTCAAGTGAACAGCGCTAGTGTAGCGTACCTATATTCAGGATTGCAATTAACCCTCGATAGTATTGTACTTTTACCATTTTGTAAATAATATCTCGCTTGTCAAGATGTTACATAATATTGTATTCATCATCGTTCTCGTGCCCAGTGTGGTAAACTTTAAGTGGTAGTATAATCAAACAATACTCCGTTGCATTATGTTTAGATGCGAACACAACACTGCTGGCCGTGAGTGCGAGAAATGTCTAGACTTCTACAACGATGCTCCATGGGGCAGAGCTTCCCCTAATAACGTGCACGAATGTAAAGGTATGGTCGCGTTAATGTCATCGACTTTTAGTTGTACTAATTGTAGTCTATATCCGGCGCTTATTTTTCATACCATGATTATGTTATTTCACTTAAAAAGCTTATTGCAAAGTGAGCGGCGAAAATTATCTAATTGAATTGCTTGATCATTGATTAGACACTTACTTATTATTCACCGAGTGTTTAATGTCAGATCTTAATCTGAAGTTATGGTTTCGAACACTAAATCTTAATTGTCATTTTTTCACAAAGTGATGGTGGCTACAGCTGTATATCACCTATGTGTAAAAAGCGAATGATTAAAATTGAATTGGAAAATTTAATGATGATCGATTAAGTAGCTTATGCCACGTAAAGTGTAAAAAATGAGCAAACAAACTCATATTCGCATTTATAATATTTGATGGAATTGTTATTAAACAGCAAATAGCTCGTGTGGTAAATACTTACTGTGGGTTTTCACTGGCGTAAAATCGTGTCGCCATACAAGCTATCTCTCTCTGTTTCTATCTGAAAAACTGAGACGACCGTATGTTTTATGTGAATGTTTTCGGCAGTGTAAACCAACGGTAACAAAGTAAATAAATCGGGTTTATAGTTATGATATTTAATGCGGGTTGGCAATTCTTTATTTACCGTGTTCTTGCTGGCGCTTTTTTACAGTAATAATAACGTAATGTAAGAGCATTCTTTGTTACTAATAGCGAAAACAAAATGTATATATGTATGTTAATAAGCGAATTATGAACTATGCGAAAAAGTAATATAGTTGAAACAGATGCTTCGCGTCATTTCGATATTGATCGTTTAGAATATGACAGCATAATATTATGGTATTCTTATATGAAAGGCAATGATATTTTATAGTATAGATATGTTATACTCGTGCATAATAACCGGTCAAAAGAGTTCCAAAGCAGTAACAGCAACTTCACGCTTGTCAAATGGTGTAAAAAGGATAGCGTAAATAATATACGCTCACGCCCGGAACCCTTTCGAGTCTTCAGTTTTCGACTGTTAATGTCATATCTGCTACTTTTTGTATTATAATGTCATTGATGAAAGGTAACCAAAAATCACCAAGGTAGCAATCAACCGAACGAACTCAGTTTTTAAATACCTCCTATAAAATATTTAAATTATTGTATGTCATTGATCATCATCTAAACTACTCTACTTCTCTGATCTGCTGAAGAAACGTCCTCAAAAATCTAACGAGCTTGCACTCGAAACATAGCAAAATAAGAAGTTCAAATATTGGAGAAAATTATTAGGATCACTCTAGATGAGCATCGATTATCTCTACCAGATAGTTTTTTTTTTCGATGTCGATTTAAAGCAAGAATAAATTACTAAAGCTAAGTGTTGGCCAAAGAAGGATATCCTGGCAAAAGAACCTATGTCAGTGGTTTGCAAAGAGCACCCAGTCGCTTTTCACAGCCACGGTATCAAATATTTCATATTGCCGTGACTATCGCCGACCTTCGAAAGAAGATGACACTTTAAGAAGAAAAAATTAAAGAGCGAATCCATATTTGGAGATTATCTATCAAAATCCAAATAATTATCAAAACATAAAATATCCTAATAACTACATTGATTTTACACGTTTCATATTGTGGATCTGAAGAGGATTTGTGTTTATAATGTGCTGCTTTAATAAATTATTATGTTGTAATACAAGACAATACTGCAGTTTTGTATTTAAATTTTTAGTTTATGTACGACTATACAGTTATAAAAGCTTACGTAAATCTTTTAAGCCAGACGTAAAACAGTGTTTTCGTACCTTCGACTTCAGGTATCCCAGAACATTGACATTAGACATTAGACTATTGAAGTATAAACTTCGCTCAACAATGTAGCGTATATTGCTTTTATTATTACCATATATGGTTAAAGAAGATCACTAATATTCAACATTGTGTAGTGCTTTATATAAAAAAAATTGCAATGCAGCGAGTGATTATATCATCATATGACGTGGCATAGTAAACATAAAATGGTATTTTTATGTTTACTGGTGGGCAATACTTTATATTGATAAATCTTAGCACTGCAATGTCTTTATTATAACCGTCTAGTGTGTAAGCAGATCGTTTATATTGGCCATTGCTTTATAATTAAAATTCCAAATGATAAATTTTGTACTCTAAGCTATATAAATTGTAAAAATAAATATGCGCTCACGCCTGTAACTCAGAGGGGTTGGTAGAAATTATATACTTTTCCCTTACGAGTACCTATAACGCTATTTTTAATCCTACGTATTATTCGACGTTCACATCTAACATACTTCGTAAGGATCGCATCTCAATGGCAGCTCGAACTTCCATACATTAAAGTGGGGACTAGTACAGCATTGTGTATTGCCAGATGAGCCTTCATAAACACATGCTGACTCCGCACTACTGTACCTATAGCCACATTCATTTTAATTTTTCATTTACTCGTCGTTCAAAATCTTTAACATGCCTACCATCTCAACTAAACATACATCCCAAATACATGAACTTTTTCACCTGTTCCACTTCTTGACCGTTAACATTTATTTCAATCATGTGTCTTTTCAACACTATTACTTTCGTCTTGTCTACATTCATCTTCATACCTTTATCTTCCAATGATTAATCTATTAAAAATTACTCTGTGTACTCTGCGCGTGGATTGTAAATAGCTAACATTTTTTACTAAAAAAAAGAAAGTTATAATCGTAATATACAAGCATCATAATGAGCAAAATTTTCAATGTCTTGAAAATCTGAAAAATTTTGTTCTCAGCATGCAACTGCAATGGTTTCTCGAATAAGTGCTACTTCGATAAGGAGTTGTACGAACGCACGGGTCACGGCGGACACTGCATGGACTGCGCTGAAAACAGAGACGGTGCCAACTGCGAGAGATGCAGGGAGAACTATTTTCAGGGCACAGAAGACATCTGCATGCCTTGTAACTGCAACCCCACCGGTAGGATATTGCTATAGTTTATCTTGCTTATTGATTTACCTAAAAGTTAGCCATCTTTTTCAACCACAGATTAGAGAAGGTTTTCAACTGTCTATAAATCGTTTACTTGAACAGTTGGGCAAAACTTTTATAAGTTATATCACTTTATTCTCGTCCAGTTAATGCCACTTATCGACGTTATCGTTGTTCTGTAATAACCAAATCGATAAGACTAACATGATTTAAGAATCATATCTTCGAACATATATTAAAAAGTTCTTGGGCAATTAAATTATCTTCTTTACTCATCATATGAGACGTTTTTTTCTAAATACTGTTCAGATTACATATCTTCATTAATATTATTTATCATACTAACATTTCAGGTTCCCGCAGCCTTCAATGTAACTCCGAAGGCAAGTGTCAATGTAAGCCTGGTGTGACCGGTGATAAATGTGAGGTCTGTGCGGCGAACCACTTTGACTTCACGACACAAGGTTGCAAGCCGTGCGGGTGTAATGAATCGGGATCCTACGCGAATACGCCGCAATGTGATCCGCAGACTGGCGTGTGTCTTT
>JWHW01026711.1:240092-254728 GCA_000931545.1 Papilio glaucus
CGGCTGCACCCCTTGTTTCTGTTTCGGCCATTCCTCCCAGTGCAGCTCTGCACCAAAATATCAGGCGAATGAAATTACAGCCCATTTCATAAGAGATGCAGAGAAATGGGGAGCGGAAGACGATCAAAGGAAGCCAGCACCCTTACAGTTTAATGCAAACGCGCAGAATATAGGTGTGTATGCAGACAGACAGTACTGAAAAGTCTAGTACGTTTTCAACAAAAGATTAAAATAAAACTTAATTTGCAAATCATATTTCAGGATTTGCCCAACAGAATAAACAAAATGTTTTCTTTTCTTTATAACATTAAAATTGAACGTTCACCTGATCGTATGTGAAAAGTTCATCTATGAAAATGTGTGTTGCCTAAGATTTCAAGAACAAAGTGCATTGTTGCATTGTATTGTATATCTTGTTCGTTCGTTCTATTTATATCAGAAACATAAGTTACTTCTTTAAAATCAAAAGCCATGCTTGTGATTAGCGGCAGAAATATTCATCTGATTCTTCACCAAGACTGCCTTACCCTAAACGAAATACTTAAATGTGACTTAAGAAATACAGAATTAGATACTGTGTATGTCACTCTATTACAGTTTAGTACAGATACATTTAAGTTTTACTTTTTATGAAAAAATTGCTAGTATATTAAGACTAGATTTATTTCCAGCGGTGAAGACGAAAGGAAACGAAATAATTTACTTCGTCGCTTCAAAGCTATTTCTCGGTGACCAGAGACCTTCTTACAATCACGACCTTAAATTCAGTCTGCGTCTAGGAGAGAGTAGAGGCTATCCTTCATCTCAAGACATAATCCTTGAAGGTTCCCGCGCTTCCGTCTCGATGAACATTTACGGGCAGAACAATCAAGAACCTACTGATCAGGTGCGGCAATTGTTTAAAGTTTATTTAGCGAACTATTTACGTATACTTCACGCTTTGCGATAAATCAAGCGAATTTTCGTACTTAATATTATTTATACTATGAAGTTCTAATTCTCCATGGTTCGCTGAATGATTTAAAAAAATCATAACATTTAGTCATTAGTATAAATTAGACTCAGCCTAGAGGAGTTCTAGAAGGAGATTTTAATTCAAAAATCTTGTTCTAGATTCAAGAATACACTTTCCGTCTCCACGAAGATCCTCGTTACGGATGGACTCCCACTCTCTCTAATTTCGAATTTATGTCTATACTACAAAATCTAACTGCTATCAAGATAAGAGGAACGTACAACAAAGGCGGGGAAGGCTATTTGATGAGTTTCAAGCTTGATACCGCTAACATCGGAAGGGAAAAGGGATCAGCGCCAGCTAATTGGGTTGAAAAGTGTTCATGTCCTAAAGCGTACGTGGGAGATTATTGTGAGGAATGCGCCCCTGGATTTAAACACGAACCTGCTAATGGTGGACCGTACTCTACATGTATTCCATGCGATTGTAACGGACACGCCCACATCTGTGATACTGCCACAGGTAAGAAAACATAGACAAATATATTCAATAGCCTATTAATTAAATATAATTTATTTTCATAGTAACCATTTTTAAGGCATATTTCTTCTCATAAGTCGCAGTTAATAATGTCACCAGCGGCGTCTAAATGGCTAATATTTGCAAGTTGAAGCGAGTATTGAACACTAAGCTACAACGTCCCCTCATAATAAGCAGAGAAATATTTATTTTCCAGGATTCTGTATTTGCAAACACAACACAACTGGAAGTAACTGTGAGCTCTGTGCAAAGGGCTTCTACGGCAACGCCATTGCAGGAACTCCGGACGATTGTAAACCCTGCCCATGCCCTAAAGACAGTGGTTGTATTCAGTTAATGGATCAAAACATCGTTTGTACAGACTGTCCTTTGGGATATGCAGGTAATATATTTAAAATCAATTGATAATTTTTCACTTTTTAAATTAATTATTTAGCAATAAGGATTATATTTAAATTCAAACTTTTACATTACATATTGTTATAGGACCTAAGTGTGAAGTATGCGCGGATGGATTCTTCGGAGATCCAACGGGACAGTTCGGTCCAGCAAAACCATGTGAAGAGTGTCAGTGCAATGGAAATGTAGACTCTAATGCTGTTGGCAACTGTAATAGAACTACCGGAGAGTGCTTGAAATGTATATACAACACCGCTGGTGAACACTGTGATAAATGTTTGAGTGGTAAGTTATCTCACTGTTTATATATTTTTAGTTTAAATTTTATCGTCTACGAGAATATTTTTGATTCAGCCAAAACTAGGACTGCACTGCTTTCTCTCTTGCGGCGTAAATCTACTACAGGTTTAAAGAAGTGTTATGTTTGTACGAAGATGACAGGCGCGACAAACACACAAGACTCTTTTTTCAATTGTCGCGTACAACTAAAAAATCGAAAAGTATGTGTAATGTACACACTTATAAACTGAAGCCTAAATTTTAGATGCATACGACCGAAAACTGTATAAAAAACGCAAAGGTTTTCAAACAGCATTATGAAATGGAATTACACGTGGTCAATTTCAGGTTTCTATGGTGATGCTTTGGATCAAACGAAAAAAGGTGATTGCAAACCTTGTCAATGTCATGAAGCAGGAACTCTTGAAAGCGCAGAAGGACCTCCGCAATGTGACGGTCTCACGGGTTTCTGCTCTTGTAGGGCGCACGTTATTGGCAAAAACTGTGATAAATGCGAGGTAAGGAAGTATTATATGTTTGAACAACAAATAGCTGACGATAACAAACAAACTTTGTACATTTACCATTAGATAAATGTACATGATAAAATATTAATGTCCACAAAAAATTCTCTAATAGCATTGAACAGAACAATAATACTGCTAATTCTTCAGTCTCTTGCTCTAAATAAACACCCGAGAAAGCAGTCAGCATCACCATTAGCCTTTGTCAGTCCTGGACATATACCTTCCACGGTGTGCGAGCCTTCCCGCACCCAGCGACTTCCTGTCGTCGTCATTGGTCCATATGGGAGGAGACGCCCACACTTCTGGTCCCCATCCGTGGCCTCCATTCCAAAATTTTACTCCCACATCTGACGTCGCTGGCTCGACAGATGTGACTCATTGCCACTTCAGTCTAATTACTTTAAGAACTATGTCGTCTACTTTAATTCCCCGTTGAATTTCTTCGTTCCGGATTCCATCCCTTAGAGAAACACCAAGTATAGCTCTCTATATAGCTCGACTTTTAACTTATGGGCCAGCCCCGCCCTCAGAGTCCTAGTTTCTGCACTGTCGGACATAGCGGGGATGACGCACTGATTAACGACTCAACATCATGCAAACTCGAAATCACAAGCCACTGAAAGTATCCTCAATCTTGTAGCCGTAAACTGATTACTTAAAATTTTTGATGTTTTATGATAAAAATACATATAAACGAGCAAACGGGACCACTACCCTTCGTTACCTATAGACAGGAAAAGGATATATACAGGATGGGAGAAGGTGGTAAACGAGCGAGCGGGTCCCCATGATGTTAAGTGACCGCTGGGGACCGCAACAGGCAAATGAGCGATGCCTACCGCACGTTCAATGGATTAAGAAAGTATGGTAAATAGAGGAGGACTGAAATCGGGCCTCCGTCTTTACTTTACGTCTGTCGTGTAGTGTTAAATGTTTTTGTTATTAGGATGGTTACTACAACATTGATTCCGGTGAGGGTTGCATTCCTTGCCTGTGCAATCTTGAAGGTTCCTACAACACTACATGCAATGCAGTATCTGGACAGTGCTATTGTAAGCCTGGTATTGATGGGTGAGTTCATCCTAATCTTTATATTTTTATGAGATCAGGTAATGTATTACAATTAAGTGAATCTAAACAAACTATGGCGGTACAGGTCGACGCAGCATAGGACGAGAAGAACCGAAGGTCTGGTTAAGGTTACGGGAATTCTCTGGATCATGTCGACAAGCGACTGATTTTTGTGGCGATCAAAGGGAATCCCTATATCCAGTAGTAGCTGTTGGCTGAAGAGAGAATTTAAAAATTCCAGTATTGTATCTCATTCTATTTTCATCTGTTCTCACTTTTCTTCGTGTGTCTAAAAGAATATTGGGCAGCTTGCTGATGTTCTCATTTCTTTGTCGCCTCTTACACTACACTGTCTACACACAATATTGCGTTTGAGAATTTTATTATTGAATCAATAATGCAATTGATTTTTTAATTCATAATAGCAAGCATTGCGATCGTTGCCGCGCGTATCACTATGGATTCTCAGTGGAGGGGTGCCAGGATTGCGACTGTGACGAGTGGGGCTCCACCAACTACCAGTGCGACGTCAGTGGACAGTGTTCCTGCCAAGAAAACGTTGAAGGCCGTAGATGCGACCGGTGCGTATTTCGAGCTTCGATTTATGATTTACAGCGTGGTTTAGTGAAACCATTGAGAAAACTTTAATACATACATTACGTGTGTTAATTAGGGATTTTAAATCAGCTTACATTGTATTGTGAAGATGGTTGTCATAATTTCAAAATTGAAATTCGACATATTAATACATGGTCTACATTCGCAATTTAGAATCAACATGTGTCTTTTCTATTTTGTGGGTATTAATGAAAGGAATTTGCAAGGTTCCATGAACACATTAAACTTGGTTAAAATTAGCTATCTATTATAATTTAAATTTGATTTTCAACGTACTAACTAGTTGATATCATTCAAACAGGTGCATGGAAAACAAGAAACGAAGAGCTGATGGTCAAGGCTGCGAAGATTGTCCGCCGTGCTACAACCTAGTTCTCGATGCAGTCAATGAACATCGACGCAAATTGAAGGAATTAGACGAAGTATGTCATTATTATGCATTTTCTCCGTAATAGGCACGAGAACACTAATGGCCATCTCATTATTAAATTAGTTCTCTTAATCTTGCCACACTTCCCCTTAACTATGTATCACACTAAAAATTATCAAAGAACACTAGTGGGTAATATTGTATATCATATCAGTACTTAAATCATTTGGAATAATAAAAAATAAATAAGGAATTGTCCATTGATTTTATTCTGTAGAATTATTAAAAAAATGTTGTTAATGCTACTGGTAAACCAAATATTATTTTAAACTTCCAAATACTTCTCTCAATCAAAGATCCGTCGTAAGGAATTTATAAATTTAGTCGAGACCTAGATGAGGGTATAAATTCCTTAGGCCAGATCTTGTACCATATTTTTAAAGTTCTATCAATAATGTAACGATTCTAAATATGTTCTTAAACTATTCTAGATTCTAGCAAAGATCTCCAAAGCGCCAACAGTAGTCGAGAATGCTGATTTCGATCAAGAGCTCCAACGGGTTCGAGGTGAAATAGAGCGATTAGTCCAAGAAGCGCAAGCTGAACTGGGTAGCGGCCCAGGATCGAGCCTTACTAATAATCTTGCTGAACTGGCGGACAGACTTGCCGATGTCAGGTTGGTACATTAAGATTCTCATTGCAAAAGTACAAGCGCGGCACTACACCTTAAGTGATCACCTCTGCCCAATAATGTTAGCAATGCCAAATTAATTGTATATATCCTTTGAACAGGAAAGATCACGGTAAAGGTATGGACCTGATTTTTTGTCAACGATATATTCAGGGGACACGTGGATCGTGGTGACACGTTTTAACAGTAGTAGAGCCCACGACAACATCTGTTGCCCATTCAGAGCGGGATCGACCGGTGAAATATCACAACCTGACAGAAGACAGGAGTGAAGTAGAGTATTCTGTATTTCATCTGATGTGTCGGAGGCCTAATTCTAGTTCTCTTCACCTTCCCATCCTTTGATAATAAGGAAAGATGGAAAAGGGACGAGGACTTGATGGTGGAGGGGATGCATAGGAAAGGGAAAAAACCATTTTCCGTTTATCCCCCTACTCTCTCTATTAAATGTAGACAACGCATCTGCAACTCATTGGTTTGTTGTAGACGCCTATGGGTAGCGATCACTTGATATCGAGTGCACCTCTTGCTCGTTGGGCATCTTCTGCTATAAAAAAAAAACGTGTAAAAAGGATGTAAATTTAGTCAAGTAAATCGTAAGCGCATGAGCGATCGAATAGTTCCGTTTCTCAATAGATAAAGCAGCATAACATCTTTAATAATGTTAGAAATATACTTTTTATTTGTTTTTGTTTGCATTTCCCTTTTCCCACTTTTTTATGATGGGTCGGAACAGCACGCAGGCACTTCACACAATCCATAGTGTAATAGATTTTAGCTATAGTTTTTTAACGGCCGGCCGCCTACCTGACGCCAACCCTACTCGGGCATTTATATGTAACATTAGTAGATTGTAGATTATTGAAATAATTTACTAATATTTATTTTTCCACCATTCCCAAACAAACTTAAACTTGGTTGGAAATGGTTCACACCAACAGTCGAATTCAATTTAACGTAATAAGAATGCACGTTAGAAGAGATGTTGGGTGGTGTAATTCAGAATTTTGAAGCCGGAATAGGTCATATTTTCTATCTGCGCATGTTAATGGCCTTTTAGAATAATGTCATAAATGAAATTGCCTATTTTTATTTCGTTCCTGGTATTTAAATACTTTAGGATGACGCAAGTGTTGTTTTCTTATGACGTTTCTAACAATAATGCATATTTTTAGAAATATGCTGTATAAAATCGAAGACGCGAGTTATGAAGGCATTGAATCTGTTGAAAGAAGCAAAGGAAATGTATCTAAAGCTGAAGATACAGTAGAAGCGGCCCAGAAGGAAATCAACGTATGTTTTATTACATTATACTCCATTGTTTTTAATTATTTATAGATAACGATCCACGCAGCTCGTGTAAGTAAGCTTACAGTGCAAATTATTTTCAAAACCTAGTTGAAAAACAAGATGGACGCTACAATACATATTACTTGTTGTCGTTGACTTTATAAATAATAAACAGTGGCTCGGTTGTGTATATATCATTTTAAATATAATTGTACTATTTTATAATGTGAGCTCGAAGTTTAAAGAACAAAGTAATTATTTGCAGAGTGCTCTAGAATACCTTGATGGAGAAGGTGCTGCCGCCTTAGCCAAAGCCCGCAACAGATCTGATCAATTCGGCAAGCAATCCGTAGATATGTCAGCGCTGGCAAAAGAATCTCGTCTACTAGCTGAGAAACTCGAAAATGAAGCAAAGAATATTAGAGAAATTGCAGAAAAGGCTTACAATACTTCCTTGCTAGCAAATAAGATTGCCAAAGATGGTATTAACAAGCAGGCCAATATAAGGTAAAAATATTTTACATACTAATATAACAAATGTATATTATGTATGCTAAATAATGAAGATAGACAATTCAAGAGTATGTACTCTTGAATCGTCTATCTTCATTATTTACAGATTTAAAAACAAATCCTTGGCAGCAAGTACATCATATGTATTTGAGACATTAAAATGTCTATTTTAAATATTATATTAGATTAACAGTGGTAGAGCCCGCAACAACAACACCTGTTCCACGAATGGGCCGGCTCGACCGATGAAATACCACCACCTCACAGAAAACAGGCGTGAAGTAGAAGTATTCTGCGGTTCGTCTGATGAGTGAGGTACCGGAGGCCTAATTTCAGTCCTCTTCCCCTTCCCAACCTTTCCTCATAAGGATAGGATGGGAACGGGAGGAGGATTGGACGGGGAGGGGTTAATGGGGAAAAGGAAATATCCTTATTCCTGCGCCCTCCTCTGGCCATTAAAGGTAGGCAACACATGTGCTTGTTGCGGATGTCTATGGGTAGCGTTCACTTAACATCAGATGATCCGCTTGCTCGTTTGCCAACTTATTACATAAAAGAAAAAAAAAGATAAAATATATTTGGTTTGAAAATTTAGACGACTTATGACCTATTATTTTTCTTACTCTAAAGCCCGTTCCCCGTACATAATATGTTAAAATAAAATCACATTCATTAAACTACCCTAAAATATGTACAAATTGTAAAATCATTACAATTTAAACATTTATGATAGCCAGTACTTATCGTAGTTTATCTGTTTAGAAAACAAAGTAAATGACTCTACTATCTATGTATATCGAACGCAATTTGCTGAAGCGAATGCTTTCAGACGACATCGATTGCTTGGGAATGGTTTGAGACGCATGCGTAATAGACTCTAAGGGAAGTAAGGTTCGAAAGTAATGTCCTATGTGCATAATAATTCTTATTTTGTATTCAAAAGCAAGCAAGCAACTTAAAAATAAATGATTAAACATTTTTGTAGCAAGAGATTGGTTTCTTAGAGCACTGCCTCACTAGGCCGTCAAGGCGACCTTGCCGACGTCCTCTGGTGTCGGAAAGTCGCCATGTAGAGTAGTCTGGGTGCCTCGTCAGTAAGTTCGCTTTAGGAATTTCTACGACTTCTTCGCGACAGAGTGCTTGTGGCAAGCTGCAAGCTATATTGCACCCGTACACTTTAGTTGTGACGTTGCCAGGCCGCTAGTTCGTGGTCACGCTTCTATATTGACATCGTGGTCTAGTCACTTAACTACCATACATTTCTATGTTAACTGTGCCGGCGATGTCGCCATGACGTCCTAGTGAGGCAGAGTATGTATTACTATTACTGCAATTGTACTTACTGTTAAGATTATTAGAATATTAGTAGCAGTTAAAATAAAAATAAGTTTATAAGTAAATAAATATGTGCTCTGCCCCGTAACCCAGAGGGGTAGACAAAGATCACGGATTTCCATTCGGCGGGAACCTGGTACACCTACTGTGGCTCATGGAAAGAAATACTGTCATGAGTTTTGACAACAAGCCTCTTCAGTACAATATAGTGCTCAAAAAAATTTAAACATATGGGGCAGTACCCCAAATTTGTATATATATACATATACAAATTTGGGGTACTATCTCAAACTGGAACATCATTCAAAGAGTTCATAAACGACTACTAAAAATATCTCAAATGCCCCAGGTTTATTAAAATCTCAGATATTCATAACATATTAAAATTAAACACAGCACAGCAGGAAATCCAAGTAATTGCTGAGCGTTATAAAGCAAAATATTCTCCGCTAAGTAAGTTCCTTCATAAAGAAGTTTGTTAATTAAGGAACTACTCTGACAAGTCAAACCTTTATCATATTTGTTTAAAGTTTGAAAGGGTGATGATTGATATTTAGTCATTAATTTTTATTTTTACAGTAATGAAGTTCAAATTCTCGCTAACGAACTAAATGCAGCATCAGGAAAATTAAGCAGTATGATGGAGTTAGCGGACCAAGCACTGACGAGAGCTAAATCTGTATACGATGACGCTTTAGGATTGTACGCGGAAGTAAATACAACTTTATTGCCAGATATAAAACTCACCAAACTTCGGCACGATTCAAATGAGATGAATAGAACAGTAAGTGGCTTATAACTTTTATACATAAATTAATTTCGGACATATAATACAACTAGTATTCGTTATGGTAAATACCACAAATTATGTTGCGGCTTTGCTATTAAATAGCAATTGTTGCCAAGACAATCCATCATCAAATGTAAAGATTAGACTATGAATGATTTTATAGAAGAGAGATCTTATTATTTCAGATTGTAGTAAGTACCGCATTATTTATCGCAGATCTGCCTGCTAAAGCTTTGATGTATAAATTAAAATGTCCTTAATTTATTTGGAATTTTAATTATTTATCACTTAATTTATTAAGAGTCTAATTGAAAATTCCAGATAGATGCAAAAGCAGCTGTACTAGAAGAATTAATGAACAGTAATGAGGAGACTCTTAATAATTTAGACGAGGCAATTCGCAAAGGAAGAGATTTGTTGGAACAAGGTCACGACAGGCAAGATGAACTAAACGATCTCTTAGCGAAACTTGATGAACTACAAGCGAAAGCTAAAAATGACGTAGAACTCACCAAAGCAACACTTAAGGAGGCTAACGAAATTTATAAAACACTAAAAGGTATTCTAAAACTGTTCTTAAGTGTATTTTAGTTTAAATATTCATCTTTGCCTTCCACGAGCTTGTTGTCTTCCTCCAGGCCAAGAAGAAATGTTCAAAAATCAATACTTAAGGTCTGGTTTGTAAATATTTTTCAAGAGCCTTAATACGATATCTAATCCCCTGGCATTTTACTAACCTACGACCGCGCTGAAGTTAAGTTACGGATGCCTTATTAGGACAAACATAAGAAAATAGTCAATATATTCAATTCAAGATAAATTCTAGTTTGATTTAATTACAATATTTAAATATATTTACAAATTAGTTGTAGAGATAATGTGCTCTTCAAGTGTGTTAATCGTAAGGGCTTTTACAGAATTCAGCGATCAAGTGGCGGAATCCCGTCGTCTAGCTGAGCAAGCTGCTCTAGACGTGCCGTTTGTACAAGCAAAGGTCGCAGCTGCAGAAGAGAGTATCTCCAGTATAATTGAAGAGTTAAATACTGCAAGTGACAAGGCCAAAGAGGCCAGAGACTTAGCACAAAAAGCCCAGAAAGAATATGCTGATAAAGCATCAGAGGTAACGACTTTTAATAGATTTTTTTTTATATTTATACAAGTATACCGTGCGTGATTACGATACTATGTATAATAATTTCAAGGAGCTTTAGCTAGTACTTTTTGTTTTAAAATTATTAACACACAAGATAAATGATTATTGTAATTGATAAAGAAAAGGACCCTTACAATTATTTTCATTCAAGTAATGACTGACTTGTTATATAATATGTAGTATATTTGTTTTTTTTTTTTTAATTTAGGCAGCACACGAGATAAGAAAAATAGCATCCACCTCTAGGGTTGAAGCTGGCAAACTGAGAGACGAGGCTGATAAACTATCCAGTAAGTATAGATATTTCCATCTTAGTACTAAGTACGACTCTAGATTCTTCTTTATCCCCACTAATGCACGTATGTACTATCGGACCCGTTGGCGGTATTCCTCTTTAAGCGTCAACCGTTTGAACCTTGAGACGACGACGCGGAAACAATAACCAATAAGATGCAACTTTTAGTGTTTCTATTAAAAAATGGTTGGTCAATGTTTGAACAATAGACGGAACACAAAGATACTGTCTGTTTCTGTTCCGCCTATCCGTATGCAGAGCAGTACAAGACTGATTGCTGTTTTACTACTGTGTGTACTTTTAAAAGACGGGCGTTTGTACGATTTATTGCTACCTGAATGATTATTTGTTAGAAAGGCGTAGTTTGTCTCGTTGCAAGGAACGAAGCAATACTTCTGTAAGTAGAATGCCGTGGCTCCGACTGTTTAAATTCACTGCTTGTAGGCGGTACATTAATACTTTTCTCGTATGCAGAATGTCTCTTATGTTAACCCAAAGGAGTCTATATTTATTGTTTCTTTATAAATTCGAATAAATCGTCTGTGCGTGTGTATATGACTGAACTTCACCATGACCGCTGGATCGATTTGGATAAAATTTTTTGTTCATGAGTGGGTATCACACTGATTTAGAGTCACAATCAGACTTAGTAGGCGGCGCTGCCATCGGGGGCAAGGAGATTTTATTTTATGACAAAAAACAAATGATTGCTCAACCCGCTAAAAGCAGACAAGACAACGTTCATGCAAGACCACTTCTGCTTGCTCCAATACTTAATAAAATCATTTTTATCAATGTCATTATTATTTTTAGCTCGTGTGAAGGGTACAGCGAAGGAAATAGAAGACCGTGAGACACAGGCCCAAGAAAATCTACAACTAACTCGCGACGCTAAGATGAAGGTACCTAACAATTTCATTGATTTTATAAGAACCAAGTCTGCCATCCAGTCTATCCGTTGTCTTCACAAATGTTTTTGCAACTTTTTCTTCGCTTACTTTGCAATTCTCCATTCATTTATTAAGAATATTGAAACAAGTTGCCAGCGTCAATGCTTCCGTCCAATTAAGACCTGGGTACCTTCAAGAGAAGAGTAAATGAACTGTTTCGATTAGACTGTTGCTAAACCAGTGCTTACCATATTTGACCATGTCATCATTTAACATTTGAAATTGTGGTCGCTCGTTTACTCGTTATAAAAAATCCTAAAATAATTGTCAAGATTGTTTTGAACAAGGCAATGTATTATCAGAGAAATTAAATTTAATACGGTGTTTATTTTTTTTTAGGTCGGACAGGCTAACACTGATGCAAGAGAGGCAGAGAAACAAGTATCTAAGGGTTTAGAAGATCTAAAGGTTATTATGGAAGAATTGCAGAATCTCCCGACGTTGGACGACAATGCCCTGGATAGACTTCGTAAGATTTCTTCATAATTAACACAATTCATTATTTTGGCAATACATCTTACACTGAACATGCAACACTATCTGCTAATTAAAAGGAAATCTGCATTTTAAGAAGTTTCAATAAGAAGAAAAGAATAAGTGATAAAAAGAACAACGAAGAATAAACTGTTGACCCATTGAACAATAATCGATAGCAGAAATAACATGTTCATGCATGCGCAACGCACTCCCCAACGCACCAATAAGAACAGACTGTGTCATTTGCGTTGCGGCTGGCNNNNAGCGGTTCCCGCTGATCTTGGAGCGCGGCAAGCTCCCGCGCCGATGACGACGGTTTGCGCTAATTTTGACGATATTACCCCGCCAACTCACACGCAGCGGGATTAAACATTAAATATTTATTTTTATCGCATTAAAAAAATATTTTTTTTGAACACATTTCAATGAGGTAAAGATGATATTAAAAATTTTAAGAAAAGGACGTGTGAATTCTACACATTTTTTTTCGTCACTACGTCAGTGGCATAGACGTAATTAGCATTGCAATAAAATAACAATATCTTATAATAATGCATTAATACTAGGATTAAAAAACAGAAATATATTAATGTAAGGTACTACATAAGCTTACATATAACTACAATAATTAAATACAGTTTGATATATACTTTCAGAGAACAGCCTTAATGCATCAGAAAGTGCATTACGCAAAGTGGACTTGGATGGCAAGATAAAATCATTGACTGAAGCTAAAAATAATCACCAAAGGTATCAATAATTATTCATTTATTAATAATTGTATTATTTTCAGTAATTAATAGATGGATTTTTGTATGTCCATGTTTCTATGAGTGCAGACGATATCACGTGTATACAATGTGATTTCTTACGTCTGTACTTGCTACTTAGCGTCGTTATTAGTTTAGTTTTAATCAATCCTTTTTTACTATAGATGGATAAAACAATACCAAGATGAACACGATCATCTCCGCAGTGAAGTGGACAACGTTAAGGCTATACTTAATCAATTGCCTGGAGGTTGTTTCAAGCGAATTGTTTTGGAGCCAACTGAGGGGCCCAGCAAACCAGCTAGCTACCGGTAGGGGTAAAAAAAACGAAAAACCTTCCTGAAAGAACAAAATCTCTAGATTATTCTAGTTCGATACTGTTTTAATTTGTAAGTTTACACTTATATTGAAATAATTATGAGGAAATATTTTGGAATTTACGAATTTTAAAGTAAAAACCTTTGTTTACAATAATCACATCTTGCTGTGAAAGAAGGTATAGGCATATATGGTATATGTATACTTTTGATTTTGTTTAGTTGTCAATATTTAAGTACTTTACACAGTACACAGTACAGTATTTTGTTTTTGTGTAACCATAGAAACAATATTTCCTAAATATAGTCATGTCGCACCGATTCTTATTATATTGTATTTAGATTTTATGTGAAGACTGAAATAAAAAACTACATTATTTCATCGTCTCGTAATAAAGTTTTAACTTATAAATTGATAACAAGTTATCCCAGAGTTCTCGTTCACAATGTTTTAATTTACCTAATCATTTAAATTACATCATTTATATTGTTTTACGCAACTATAGTATTTTATTAGGTCAATTTAATGAAAACTCGTCATTAAATTGATGCTATCGTTACACAAATTGTTTACACAAAAACTTATAATAAAGCAAACGCTAGTAAACGAATGCCTTAATATGCCATACGTAATACAACTTTGTCTAAATCAAACGGTAGTTAATATAAAAAAAATTATAGTCTATCAACACAATTTATTTTAATTTAAAATTCATCTATGTAATGAAACTATTTTTGTAAACTTTATGAAATTATAAAATAAAATATTATACACTATTTCCATATGTTTGTACTCTTTTTAATAACGGTGTATTCGAGTCTTGCAATATAATAATAGCAGTCTTTTGCAGATAATTATTTTTATATTGGCTTAACACAGTTTTTTGGGTACTAACTATGCCGCATTTATTACCTTGCATTTATCGTACTTAGCTCACAATATTTTTTTAAGGATTACTAAGTTTTAATGTCGCTTTATTCAAAATAATTAGTAATTACATTACCTATATATTAATGCGCCATGTTTTATATGTTGCTACAAATTGTAAATATTAACAACTAACACTGTTAAGTACTATTTTAACAATATAATTTTGTTTTTCGTAATAAATTCCTCCAAAAAATTCTTACATCAATCTCGCCAAAGACATATGAAGTTAATTATATTAGATTTTTTACGGTCCTATAATTATTTTATGTATTTCTTTACGCTAAACTAAAATTGTCTTAGTATAAATAAATTGTAATGTAGCATATTTATTTGTAATACAAAACACAAGAATAATAAATGTTGTT
>JWHW01026711.1:254772-285839 GCA_000931545.1 Papilio glaucus
ATGCATTTCAATTTATTTAATTTAATATGTTAGAGAGATTATTCCTTATTAATTACACTGTTGATTGATACCATAAAACAGGATTTTATTGAATTAAGCGTTGTTTACGTCGTTTGTCGAACGATATTTTTATCATATTCACAAAATGCGTACCGTACTTAGCCCCATTAGAAAGTGACTGGAAATGAAACGTCATATTTTCAATGATTCGTTCAACTGAGAATATGCCGACCGATTATAAAGTGACTACTCTGACAAGCGGTCGGTGACATATATAATATGGCGGTAGACAATATCTAGAGGAAAGTTATTGGCTACTTCAAGTTTATACTACTTAGACGAAGTCGTAGTAGCCAGCTAGTCTTAAAATACAAATACAGGCTTAAATGATAATAATGATAAACCTCTTGGTAGTTTAGTGATGCACCACGCGGGAAATCATGCACTGGCTTGAAGTAGAAGCAATAATAATGTACTTCCAACGCGAAAATAGTCAGTGGCGCGGCTCTAAAGGAATTCTGTCTATGTGTGTGTGCTAACAAGTATACTTGAAAATAGATCGACCATTCGTTTCTGATTTAAGGGACAATCATAATTAGTTCTACAAAAATGTAACGTTCATATGATATTTTTTTAAGGTAGCAGGTGAGCAAGCGGGTCACGAGATGGTGATCGCTACCCATAGGCGGATGTCTATGGGTAGCAACAACCAAATGAGTCGCAGATGCGTTGCCTACCTTTAATGGACAGAGGAGAGGAAAATATAAAAGAGTATCTTTCCTTTGCCTATCCATTCCGACCCCAAAAAATCCTCTTCCCCTTCTCATCCTATCCTAATTAGGACAGGATGGGAAAGAGAAAAGGACTGATATTGGGGCTCCGGCACCTCATACATAAGACGAAACGCAGAAATATACTTCCTGTCTTCTGTAATGGCATTAACTAAAAGAACAGCACATATTTGCATCATCTACTATTTTTGTTATCTATTGTCAAATCAAATCAAAAAAATCAAATTTTCTAACCACACTTCCAGAGTTATCGGAACGTAAAAAGCACACGCACGTGAGTGATTATGTGCATACCATGATAGTCTCATGTTATTAAACGAGTTAATAAAAGAAAAGTTAATTAAGTTAAGGCCGGCAACGCATCTGCAGTTCCTCTGGTGTTGCAGGTGTTAATCACTTCGGTGTTCCCGCCGATCGTTTGCCCCCTTCTCTTATAAAAAATAATATTGTACGGTATGAAGACAAAAGAAAATTATTTATCGGACATTACAAAGAAAACTTTATAGTCTCTGATAAATGTGCCAAGCATTTGGTCACACTACTCGGCCGGTATGCAAACGCTACAATTCCCAGGAGTAGTACAATTTATGGCGAGCATTTCACTGAATTTTCTTTTGTTTTTTGTTTTTTAAATAACGTACTCGTAACGTATCCAGCCTTGAACCTTTTTAGAAATATTTATGCTTAAAGGTATCTTAGTAAGTTCTTTACGCTAAACTAAAATTGTCTTAGTATAAATAAATTGTAATGTAGCATATTTATTTGTAATACAAAACACAAGAATAATAAATGTTATTTTATTTACCGGTCTATTTAATGCAATTTGCTTTCGAAAAGTAACGCCTGTCGGCTATTTGCCTTACACGGTATTTTTAAAATGCAATAAAAATAATTGCCAATTTGAAATACTCGAGCGCCTCAGATTGAGATACAAAGACATGACCAAAAAGTTCAGTTTAAGACTAGACTATTTTTTTTTTCATGGCTCCTTTTTCATGCATTTCAATTTATTTAATTTAATATGTTAGAGAGATTAATAAATATATAAATTCTCTCTCGCTTCTTCTACATTCATACATCTAAGGATGCATGCTCGGTTACAGGTGCTCCTTCTATAGCCCTTTTTTAGTAAGTCACTAATCTGATCGATATAAATTCTGCTAAGGCGTCCCCTACCAACACTGCCACTCACTTTTGCAACATAAATTTGTTTAGTTATTCCCTCCTCATTCATCCTTTCAACTTGCCCGAACCACCGAAGCAAACCTTTCTCAATTCTAGTCACAACGTCCCCTTTTAAGCCGCACTTTTCCCTTATAACGTTATTTTTAACCCTGTGATCCAAAGACAAGAAATATACTTCTTAAGGATAATAGTTAAAACATATACATATAACATGCATACTTATCATCACAATGACCACAAACACATATATATTTACTAAATCAATTTGTATTATTTGTAATTAGGAATAAGAAATTGATCCTGTTTCAAACTTAATATCCAACAAACTTCGTTCATGAAATATGAATTCTAGTACTTACATATTTTATGTAGTACTCTCGAGTTTCTTAATTTTTTTCTTAGAGAAGTATCTGTGCCAGAGAACGCTTAATATTAATTACTTACTACGCTTAATATATTGTAATATATTGTTCCATCAATGACTTGTGTTGACTACCTCGCCTACGATGCAGTGCTGCGTACCTACCTCCCCGCGGGCGTACATATCGTTTGCTTTTGCTTGTTGTCCGATCTCGGTGGATATACTGGCAATTATGGATGCTAGGGTGTATTACCGAAAGCCCATTCTTTGCTGAGCGGATGGTGGCGAACTCGAGGTGATCTAGCGGTAGGAATGACAAATCGCTTTGTCGACGTGGTGCAATAGGCTCGCTGATGCGCGATATGCGCACAAACGCGTTGTTCAGGACTGCTAAGTCCTGCCGGTCTTCGAAGCCTGGATGAAGCTACGAGAAGGAAGGCTGACCTGAGAAGATAATAAGTGGAGGTGCTTTTGAGAATGGTCAATATATGTATTTGCAAAGAGTGCTAGAGACTGAGGTAGGGTTGGTGATGGAGATCCCATGGCCCCTTGTCAGCGCTGTTGGCGACCATCGTGGGGTTTTAGTCGGAGTAAGTCCGGCATAACTCGTCTCTTCTACACCTTTCCCCCGAATAGACTCGAGTATGCGTTAGGTATTTCCCCACGAAAAAAATCATTAATATAGTTAGCTTTTACCTATTAAAACTCCTTCAACTTTGCATCTTTCAAAAAATATTGATTCATTATAAATAACAAAAAAATATATTTTTCGAAGTTATGTTCAGTTAGTTATAGGGTTGTAAAGTATACTAGGGTTTACAGTGTATTTTTAATAGTATGTTATCAAAAACTATAATTATTGAAAAAAAAACATCCACCGAAGCGGGTGTTTGCAGCAGGTAGCTAAATTATAAAGCAAACATATTCTAATTCCAAGTATGATCTAATCTAGAAAGCAACATAGTCATAACACTGACCATGGTATCATTACCTTATAATTATAACGCTTTTGAACTATATTTTTTTTATATTACTACTGTTTTCATTACATTTTTGATACACAGAAAAGTTTGAATCTATATTTACAACCAATAGAGGTTGGCGCACTACGACACACGACGCCATGGTCGCCAACTGAAATATATGTCATTATAAAATCGCGTCGCCAGTGTTGTCTTTTTGGTTTTTTAATCTTAATTTAATTGATTAGGACCAGTATAAATATCTGATTTTTAAAGGATAACGGATTTACTAAGTCGAAAAATGATTGGGAATAATTCCATTTAAATATTTGTCGTCATAATTTTTTCATCTTAAATTAATGGATTTATGGTTGATTTATTGGCAACATATGCGCAGCATCGCGTGTAATCACATAATTCGACTGCTGTTTATCATTTTCGCTGTGTTGTCTATCTTGACTAAAGGTCGCTCTTGACGTTTTGTCTATCCCTTTTACGGATATAGTTTTTTTTTCTATTTTACTTCGCTCTGAAGTTTCATAGCATGAAGATAAATAGCCTAGCAAATGTCGTAATATGAGTAAGATTAGCGCGTTCAAAGATTCTCTTACGCTCAATACGCTTTATAATATTAAGTATAGATAGACCGCGGGCGACTTATGTTTTGTATTCTCATAGATGATCCGGTACTCTCGAACATCAGAACTCACTTTCTGATGCTATCGACGCTTGGTGCTAGGCGAGAACGATATTGCGCACGATACAAACGCTGCTGGAATCACCGTTTCGGTAATATAGGCTCACATGCAAAAAGCTCAATGCATCCTCGGGTCACCACTAGTGAACTAGCAGTAAAAAGAGATAATTATCTACAAAAGATCCAGCAAGTTATATTACTTTTGTGACGGTTACCATTCCATGAGAAGCCAAGACCAAGAACAAAAATTATTCATTTATTTTAATGTGAATAATATGACTGCTTAACTTTCTATACATATTTATTATTACAATACATTGGAGTTTAAATTGTAGGATATCGAACATTTTGGCACTTTGGGTAGGCAACACAACCTCAGTAAAAATCATAAAATAAAAATGGCTGATTGTTGTTTTGTTCATTGAAATTTGTTTGTTAATTTTAGTGAATTTAAATCAGATTTAAATAATGTTTTTGTGATACTACTTGTGTGATTGATATTGTATTGCGAATGCGAAGTCGATGCTCTTGTGTTTTATAATAGTGATGTAACAGGCATGGTGTTATAATTTTAATTCTCCAGAGACACCGCTATTGACGTTTGTGTGATTTTGTAATAATTGAATTCCTAAATAGTGTTTTAATTAGTACTTTCTTAATTCTTAAATTATAACTTGATTAAAAAATATACATACGAAAGTACATTATGTGATGTTATTATATAGCAAATGTTAAGATTAAGACATGATAATGTACTAATAACAATTCTGCACCCTAATCTTTACAAAATTGAAGTATAGCTATAAATAAGAGGAATTTGATAATTCGAATTTCCCGCGGTACGATTAGTTTTAGGGTATATACTGAAGCGCTACTTTTAAGTATTGTGTCCTGCGCTACTGAATCTCCACAAAGTAGCGCCGAATGTCTTCACTTCCCCCGCCTCCCCTCCGCCCCGTTACAACATGAACATTAAATCAAAACCCGTAACTATGATTGGACACCTGTACTTCAAGTATTTGTCTATAAGCATGAAATGTTGTTTTCCTTATTATAATTTTCCTTCAGTCACATAGTACGAACATAGCAGGTAATAATAAGTAATAATAGTTAATTATTACAGTGTCCGGTGCACTACCGCTTATGGTTGCAAAGTAGAAAATAGTTATCTGCCGTGAGCGAAAACAAGTTACTAACAAAACAAATTTCCAGCAACTAAATTGGTGAATATCTCACTGTCTAGGGGCGCAGAGTTTCCGAAATACGGCGATAAAGTAAAACTAAATAAGTGGCCGAAAAATATAGTGACCAATTTACATTGATCTTCAATTTAGTTCGTTCCTCCCTTTCGTTCGAATTTGATGAACGAAATTGGCGGGTCGGTTTAGGCTGGTCATCACAAGTGGAAAAACAAGGTAGATAATCCAAAAACTTTCCTTAATTACGTTCGTACGAAACTAACTCCCAGAACGAATTAAGCGCGATGTGGAAATGGGTGAAATCCGGGAACAGATTATGAAAACTATTTTGACGTCCATTTTTGCCAATTAATCTATGTAATGTAAAACGTACTGTGTACCATGTCGTACTACGTACCGTATGTAGCGGCTATTCTAGAACGTTTAAGCCCTAAATGTACCCTTTCCCCGATTATTCTATGTTAAACAAACAGTATAATAATATGTCAACAAAAGATTGTTAAGATAGTTAGTTTATAATGTCCTAGAGACATCATAAACTAACTATCTTAACAATGACTTATGAATGTCATCATAAACTGTCGTAAATTTTTGAATAGAACGAACCAAAGTATCGACATCAAATCTATAAATTGTGAATTGATATCTTTTTTAATTGTTTTTTAATAATACAAATATATGAAGTTTCTTACATAACCCTGCAAAACTGTATTAACATTTATCTTGCTTTTAGTTGTTACGGCAACGTGAAAATAGTGAGTAATATGATTGTTTTATATAAAATTATGTTTTGGCATGACATTAAATTGTAAATGGTCAGCTCAGTTCACAATTTTCCGTATTTAATAATATCGCTACTGAGATTATAAACTAACGATGTTTCCAATTTAACGATGATATACACATACGGTACATTGTGTATTCACTTTACAGTTTTATGTTTTTCTGTCAGTATTTTATTGAAATTTTAAAAGTATCTACGATACGTGAATTTCGTCCGAATACCAATAATAATTTTGCTTGGAAAACATCCCGCCGCACGTTTCGGTTGGCTCTGTCAAAAAAAAAGTCTGAATCGACCTCTGGGCACGAATAAATTATGTACACATTGCTTGTGATTCAGTCAATTTTATGCAGACACAATCTATTTCACCTTGTACTCCTTGTTTTGACGTACACTTGCTGGTATTTTTCAGTTTGCCGACAACAATGACAGCGAAAAACATGACACATTTTAATTACATTACGAGTGTTGTGTATATTTTTTTACATCATAAGCGGTGGGTCGCCTAATATAAGTGTATACTAAAAATACACTTAATTATTAGGCGACCCACCGTACACCGTACCCACAAGTATCTGTCGATTAGGATCTGAATTTTTCATCAGCCATCGTCAAAGACAGATATTTCACATTTAAATAAAAAATAAAAATGAGACATTTAAATGTTAAATGTATAAACTGCAGTCAACTACTAACTGCTACACACTTCAAATAAACACATTTTAAAAATATGTATTTGTAACTCTCTTCTATACATACAGATAAATAAAATTAAAGTGTCTGTATGTAATGTATATACATTTAATAAAAATGTAACTGATCGCTGTCTGTACATGAAAGATATTTCAGAAAAACTATCATTAGTGGCCTTCATAAACGCAATAAAAACAAAAAAAATGATAATTCGAATTTTTATTTGTTTGTCGGTGCGTTTGTTAACGCTAATCTCAATAACGGCTTAAGCGATTTGGGTGAGATTTTCACGAATGTATTGTGGTAAGCCTCACTTAACATTTAGTGTTTGTTTTATCTCAATCGACTTATAAATAAAAAAAAGTCTGTCAGAAAATATCAATTTAACTGAGCTACGGCCATACTGTGTCGATCGCACATACGCGGGAAAAGGGCAGTGAGATGATGATGAACCGTACCGTAAGGTAGTATCAACTTGGTATTATCATTTCGTTTAAGTGAAATTTTAGGGCGGTTGAAACGGCGGGGCACAGCTAGTATTAAAATAAAATTTCTATACTCAATACACATGATGTATATACGGTACTTATAACAAAAATACAATTTTTAAATTTTTGCCTGTTTGTCTGTCTGTCCTGTTGTTTCAGGTAATCTCCGAAACGACTGAACAGATTTGGATGGGACTTTTACTGTAAGATAGGTAATATTGTATCGATCCAAATAGGCTAATTTAATGTAAGTAAAATAATTAGGGTTCCGTGCAAAAAGTAAAAAACCCTCGAAATTGTGGAAAAAATAACGCGTCGCCCTATCGAACGCGCTTCCTGCAATGTTACAAAGGTTGTCATAAGCAGTAAAATAATAAAAAGAAATGCTTGGTGATGGTGGTGTTGGTGATGGTGGTGATGGTGATGATAGTGGTGGGTAAGGATCAAAGTAGATATATGTGTACAATATAATAAATATTATAAGAGTTAAAAATATCAGTTGGAAATTCTTAACACTCATTTTTTTGGTGCCACAGCTTACGAGGTAAACACTGAACAGCCGTCTTTTGTTATTGTTAATTGCCTTGAACACGTGTGTTATTACTATACCATTTTTTTAACTTTAAAATTGAATAGCATTAACACCGGGTGAAGTGTAGCTCTACACATATAAACGAAATTAAATTGCTTCATCAAAAGATAATTTTTATACTGACGTTTTATTTTGTAGATGTATGTTACGGTAAAAATAATTCATGTAAAAATACGATTATCAACTTGTATTGTGCGAAGTGATTAATATGTTTTAATTGATTCCACGCGGACGAAGTTGCGGGTATCAGCTAATTTATAAATACTACAAGAGTTTGGAGATGTGTACTTAGGGTTAGATATATACTTATCAACATTTGAAAATTACTAATCGAATTTATAACTTCGCGTATGAAAGTTATAATAGATATCATAGATATCAACCTTGACCAATACTAAAATTGTTTGAAATCGTTAAAGTGTACTACTACTGGATGTAATAAAGCAAAGATTATCTTTTATTAGGCTGAGAACAGTCTAGTGCTTGACCGCAATCCCAATTGAGTTAGGATACAGGCGTCGATCTAGTTAACACTCCAAATATCATTATGTTACCTTTTATTAAGTTGTGATGTAGTTGAAATATGAGACGCACTAGCTGTATTAGCCTTATCACTGGCCCTGGTGTCGGCTACTAACTAACTATTAAATTAATACCGATCATGATGACGTTGTCGATAACGATGACGAGATTTTCAAAACAGAAACTCTATGCGTAAATGTATGTAGTGCAAAATAACTTAGTGTCGCTGGACTCTATGTGGGTCGCTGCTATGTTGTAAGCATAGTTGCTACACTTTTTTCGCTTTCCTTGCCGCTGTTTGCTTTTGTTAGGTGCAGTGGGTGAGCTACAGAATTTCACAAGACTACCATTTCCTACAAAGAGTCTACTGGTGCCCTACATATGCGCTATCGAGACGTAATATTAAGTTAGGAATACACACAATAGCGTAGACTTTACAGAATCAAGAGAGTAGCAGATGGGAAGGAGGTCAGACTTCATATGCCCAGACATACACTCTGTAAGTAGCTCTACATATTGCAAGACATATGAAGCTCGTTAGTAGGTATATATGCGCGGAAGGTTAACAACACAAGACTTATTTTGGATTCTCTTAAACCATGCAAATTTAGTTACTCGGTTTCTTCAAAAATTACTTTCTGAACTCTAATATTCAAGTAGCGTAAATTCTAATTTCGACAAGTTTTTTATAAATGCGAATTTCATTTTCTTTAAACTTTTAAAATTACGTTTCTCTAATGTACCAAAAAAGTCATTCTGAAAACTCCCGGGCTAATAAAATGGAGTATAAATTTGTAAATTTGCGCACGAATGAGCACTGTTCGGCGCTGCTTTAATTTGGACTTAAAAAAATTAATTAGACAGCGACGCCCTAATGAAAGTGTAGAACGCGGGGAAAACTCCCAACTAAGTTAGCTTTAAGTGTCGTAAAAAGATTGGGATATTTTTGTTTTTTTTAATTCACAGGAAATAAAATAAGTCCCCTTGTGGCAGGCAGATTTTTCCCCATGTTTTAAGGAATTAAAAGTGATTACTAAAGAATTTTTAATACGAATTTAGCTGCTATAAATTTGTATTAACTTTATTCAATCATGTTCTTAATAAGTCAAGATAATGTTGATGCTATGATATGTGGTCGCCGAATATTTATTGATAATATCTATACAAGGGTGTTAAAGACGAGGAAGTGGCCATTTCGATGGTATTATTTTTAACCGACTCCAAAAAGAAATATGATTAAGAATTGGTTCTTATGTTTAATTGCGTAAAATTATTTTATACTTTTAAGTGCATTTCTTGTTTTTGATATAGTTTTTTTGAAGTCGGTTTGTTTTTGTTTAAAAGTTTTTAAAAGTAAATTCTCATCTATTGGTTTCAAAATAGATCCCACAATTTTATTTTTCTATCACTTTTAAATGTAAATTCATGGACCACCCTTTATGAATCCCTCCTTCCGTGTCCGTGTTAAGCTGATAGTCAACGCGATGGCCTTTTTCATTTAAGCATATCATTAGTTATTTCATTTCCATAAATTGTCAAACGAAGAAATCAAATCTACCACTATCTGTCTTGTTACATCTGATGAACATAAATAAGCTCTTATTTTATTCATGTATTATGAATAAATATGAATTCATTTTAATATGAAAAAACAGCGGTTTTCTAATCCTGCATTTGGGCACCAAATAACTCTCGCTTTCTCCACTTGCATAATTTACAAGTATAAACTTAAAATGTACTCCGCACCAAATCTTTACAACTACTATGCAAACTCGAACCTAAAGAATAGTCTTAAATTTATACTTTGCACAGCTTAGGTTTTTGTTTTCAGGTTCTAGAATGAGGTAAAGTATAAGTTTACTTTTAGCTTCTCACGAATAATATTATATATCCTAGCTGTGCCCCGCGGCTTCTCCCGCCCTGAAGTTGCAAAATCTCCTAAACTGTCCTGTTTTCAACTTTATATAAACTTTCAATCATCACCATTTTAAAGATCATAATATATATAGTTCAAATTTCAACCTATTTAACTGAACAGCATTTTTACCGAACAAATATCCGACATGGTTTTTTAAATTGATATAAAACAAATACTAAATGTTACGTGAGATTCACCATAATACATTAGTGAAACCGCACTAACATCGGTTAAGCCGTTTCTGAGATTAGCGTGCACAAATGCACAGACAAGCAGACAATTTTTTTTATTGCTTCTATAAAGGCCCCCAATAATAGTTTTTCTCAGATATCTTTCATGTACAGAAAGCGATCAGTCACATTTTTATTATATGTATAGATTGAACGAATTCAAATAACACTAAACTCCATTTAAAAAATCTGACAGTATCTTTGTGCCTATAATTATCACAAAGTCTTGAATATCTACTGGGATAGACATAAATTAGAATTCATTCGGTCTATACACCTCTACTCCTATTTTTAATACACAAAATTAAATTAAATTGATGTAGAAGAATGTTATGCGCATTTGTCATTTGTTTAAAAAACGAAAGTTGTCATCCTGTTTAAAAATGACAGTGGAGTCACACTCTCAAATAATGAGATGACTAGCACGATTGCTGGAAAGTGCCACGTCGGCAGATGGAATATTCCGCAAAGAGTTAGGAAAATCACTGGCAAGCCTACTGAACAATTCACACGAAAAAAAACTGGTAATGAGGGTTGCTAATAAAAATTGTATAAAGATAGGGATGGGATGACTTACATCGACATACTAGTGACAATATTTTAAAATAATTATATTTCTTTTTGTTTAGATGTATAATAGGAATCTAAAAAAGGGAGAGGACTTTTATGAACACCCGCTTGGAACGGAGTTCCTTTCATTCTAATAGTACTAAGCTATTAGGTAGCTTAAAGATCTTTAAAAAAGTTACGTTGGCTTATCAAAAGATAATTGTAATACGATTTGTACCTTTGGTTTTTTTTTCAACGTGTAATAAACTTGATGTTTAACATTTTAGAAAATTTGCATATACACAAAAGTATCGATAAATGTGGGACTCACTATTATACTTGTCTAGGAAGTAGCTAGGGTGCAACTCTGTGCAAGTAGAAAATGGCTTGTACTGAAGAAAGTCGCTACCATGCGTTTAGAAAATAAAATAAATGTGAACAATTCGAAGTAACATAATAAAAAAAAATAATATAACGAGAGCCGACAGCGTTCTGAGCGTTCATCGTCATGGTGTTAAACCTGAGAGTTTCTCTGTGAATGTCCATAACACAGATAAAAATGATCCCTGAATATGAAGTTTATATCAATGTAACGTTTGAAAGATATCGGGCAGCAAAGGTGTGGAAATTGCACTTCAACTTTATGAAAGTATAAAGCTCAGTTTTTAACCGACTTCAAAAAGGAGGAGAATATCAATTCGTGTGTTTGTTTTTTTTTATGTTTGTTACCTCAGAACTCCGCTCCTGGTTAACCGATTTCGATGATTCTTTTTTTGTTCGTTGAATTTTACTTTCTTGGCTAACGTAGGCTAAACTATAGGATTTACATTAAAATGATGTATCAAATAATTGTAGCTCATTATATAAGCTAAATAAAAGTCCGCGATGACATATGTCTATCATCTATAGTTGTCTCACAATAGCCATTTTTATCTTAGGAAACATTAATTAAAACGCACTCGAAACTTACTACGCGATTATTCGTGTACGGTATGAATCATTATCCATTTAAATGTCTTAGTTATCAAGAGAATTTAATGTAGATTATAATTGTTCCTTGAAAACATAAGAATACAAGTTAGATAATTTTATGTTAGCATAATTCTAAAGTTATTTTGCAGTTTCGGGCTTGTGCGCGGCGAACGACTATTGTTCCGTCAGCTCCGCTCGTTGCGCCCCTATTGTCTTCGAGTTAGCTTTGCAAGATTGTTTCTGCACCCGCCAACTATATTAGCTCAGCCTCTATTATTATACTAAATTAACTGCCTATAGCCTAAACGCAGTATTTTAGTCGAAGATTATTTTATTTTCAATTCATTAAACATTTAGAAACCTTTTTTATGTCATGCACCATAATAATTATTTGTAACCTTTGGACGTTATACGATATAATTTCAAATAAATTCGAGTTTCCTACAGTAACACTTGAAATCGAATAAAATGAATGTTGTATTAATTTTGCTTGAATTAACGAACATGCAGAGCAAACATAAAATTCACAGCCGCATTCTTGAGTAATGGTGAAAGGGTGGGAATGGGAACAGGACTGAAATAGGCCTCCAGCACCTTATACTTCACGCCTGTTTTCTGTGAGGTCATGGTATTTCACCTGTCGAGCCGGCCCATTCGTGCAACAGATGTAGTAGTTGCGAGCTCTACTTGCTTGCTCTTGCTCTACACCTGCTTGTTGCAGATGCCTATGGGGAGCGGTCAATTCATATCTGGTGAACCACTCATTGGCCACCTTCTTCTTTTAAACTACGGTTCAAAAAAATGCGGGTAAAAAAACGGCAGCCTTCAACCTGGGGCACCTTGTGTTCCATGCATTAGAGCTTGGTTACAGAAGTAAACTTTAAGTTGAAAGTAATAAATCTATTTCTCTAATAAAGTTAGTAATAAATAAGTAATCGATTCTATGGACACTTTAAATACCAGTCGGTTTACGATGAACATCATTGTGTGTGTGTATGATCATTGTCAATATAATCTATATTTTACACATAAAAGAAAAAACTGACTAACTGATATATCAACGCACAACCCAAACTACTAGGTCTAGAGACTCGAAATTTTGCGCAGAGATATCTCTTATTACGTGGGGGAGCACTAAAAAAGGATTTTTCTAAATTCAACCCCTAAAAGTCTAAAGTAGGGGATAAATTGTGTATGGAGAAACTACCCATGCGAAGCCGGGGTGGTTTGCTAGTTGAGTAATACACTGGTTCGGGCATGTTAACGAAATAAATGAAGATTATGGTGCAATAGTAGTTACACGAACATATCGACCAAATTAGTGAAGTGATCAAGAAAGGTTAGCACGTATGCGTAAGATGTATGGATTAAGAAGCGAGAGGAGTGTACCTGTGTGTGTAATTAGAAATGACATGAATTCTATATTAAGTTTTATTTTCCAATCTCTCGGTAAGTTTTTTTTTCGGGACAAAATGTATGTTATTTTCTGTATGCTTGACAATGTGTGAGTAAAATTTCATGATGATCAGTTAAGGACTAAAAGAGTAACATACAAACAAATAATTTACAATACTAAGTAAGGTCTGTGTATATGTCTATAAAATTCAAAGACTGAATCAGTAAGCATGTAAGCACCGTATCAGATACCTTTGCTCACGTTGATACCTGGATGCTCAAGTTGCACTATAAATAAATCAATTCGCAACCGCGTGGGGTGTCCATGCCGCCTGGGGAACGCTAAATTTTGCTAGGGTGTCACTAAATCACTGTTATTGTTAAATGTAATGTCCGAACAGGCACTCACCGACTGGGCTAATAAATTGTCAGTAAGATATGTTTTAAGTATTGTATATTTATCACCTTGATCTTAGTGTAATCCGCAAAGCAAGTCTTCCAAATTATTTTTTAGAAACTTTTTTATATCTTGTATTTTGTTGTATGCAAATACTTGATCGATTAATAGTAACGATCTAACTTTGACTCCTAGTCATGTTCAATGAATGAGTTTCTGTTTTATTCATTCTTACGTAAAATACAAGTTAAATAAAAAATTAAACGAAGTGTGAAAAGTTGTTTTCGAGTTAATTTATTTGTAAATGAATAAACTTAATGCTAAGGTTATGGGAAATTGTTCAAATAAGCGTAGTGAATAAATTTCATTTAACACATTTTAAATTAATTCCAGCAAAAGTGCTGGTTTAGGAATATATAAGTTTCCATTCTAACTCACAGAGCATTTCTAATAGATATTAAATACATTATACAAATATCGCGAACCTCTACTCATCTCTTTAATATTCATATAGCGTCTAAGCTGTTGTTTAAGATATTTTACATTGGCTTCTAAATTAAATTTGCTTTTTAATTTGTCAACTATTTTAAATACCTCCTATTTAAATAGTCCTTTCGAGCCGGCCCCATTCAAGGAAATTAAAATTAAATTAATCCTTATAGATATTACACGTAAATCAATCAATTGACAATTCCTATCGACATCGATAATGGATTCAAGATCTGAGCTTTAGTAGCAAATCCCATTGGGTACACAGCACGAATCAGTCCAAACATCGGCAAACATTCATCCAATTAGAACGTTAAACCAAACAGCTAGATTAGCCAAATATTGTTTGTGCTACACAATACGAGACCAATCTCCATACATCCAATATTAGGGAGGAACAATCATCGCACTAAGGGGAAAGCTCGCCTCGGGCAGACGTTTGTGCAAACACACCCCCGCCCTGCCCGCACCGCGTCGAGAAACCGCGATTTCCTAAATATGTGCAACGATAAAATGCATATTTATTTACTTTCTGTTAAATATTTTAACAATTTTAATGTAACAAATAACAATTAATATTTATGTTTACAATTCAAAAATATGCGTTGCCTGGGTGGCGGTCGAGGACAGACGATAAAACCAAAAAACAATCGCCGGAACGTGGAGTATAGAGAAAAATGAAATAAAATTTCTTTTCTTTAAATGCGGCCGTACATAACATCGTATTTGCGTAGACACTTTCTATAAAAATTACACGGATTATTGTTAGCTACTATATAATAACAAAAAGGTACTTTTTCTGTATTAGTTACTTTTGAATACATTAACAGCGCGCTAACCTCTCGTCACATTTGTAGTAAGTAAGTAAGGCAGACTTATCAGGCGCATTACAATTTATTTTATATTTTTATTTTGAACTAAAACCTAACTGCGTTTCTTCAAATCGCATATACTTCAAAATAAAACGAGATTCCTGGGGTCGCTGGTCGTCGTCTGAATTACAAAGCGAAATCAAATATTATATTACAAAAAGTAGTAGTTATGCCATTAGCCGTCGAAAGGTGAAGACTTGAATCGAAAACGTCTCAATTGGGACGCTTTTTCTTTAGCTTACTTGTAGGCTTAAGTCTCAAAGGTCCCCTTTTTTCTTGTTCATAAAATGACGCTATCCCTTTTACACTCTTTGACCTGCGTGTCGGTTGCTGTCACCGTCCCTGGAACACTTTAGACCGGTGATTTTGTTATGATTATATCTATAATAAAAATACCATTAGGCATATACACACATCATAACTTATATATTTTTCTACACGGAGCTATCTCGTGGAAATCAACTATAACATACACATTCATGTAGATCTCTTACTGTGCACAGAATTCGTTTTGGAATTAAAAGTGGGGCCGTTAATTTGGTACATAAACATGCTTTCGCCCCGGGCGCCGCCCGTCCGCTATCATGGAAGCTGAGTTTGCCTATTGTAATTAATTCGTTTTTCAAACGTAATCATATTAAGAATAATTCATTTCAGCAGCGTTTACGATGAAGTTTTTATGTTTTAAACTTTATACAGGTTTTTGTTCATAACTTGTACGATTTGTATCGATCTATGTTGAAAACTACACAGATATAATTTTTAATCCAAATTGAGTTTTGTAGAGCACAGTTAAATTTGATTAAAATTGATTTCGATGGTTTGCAAGTTTTAGTTGCAACCTTCTTACGCAAAACAATTTAGTACCTTTCAAATTGAAAATCAATTACTATTTTACTACAGCTTCTGATAGTTAAGTTTTGTGATAACAATGAAATATCTCAACACAGCCTCTCACAAAATACATAAACACGTTACGCTTCCAATAACTGTAGTCCTTAATAACCTCGATATGACTTACTTTTAATGTAACGTCTCCTTTCGTAAAAAGAGAACTGATGGGAGTCAATAAATGGATGGAGTCTAAGATCTCGTCTCTTAAAATGTATCGTCTCGATCCGCTTGTGTAGGTAGCATAGTAAATAGAAGTGGCGGTACAGGACAAATATACGCCATGTTTGAGTTAGTGCTTCGCCGGGTTGTAAGTCATTGCCCTTGGGGAATAACTGACCCCTCCACCATCTCACTACGTTTAACTATAGCATTGAATTATTTCTACATAATTGTAAAGGATAAAATGTAGCATAGAGGAAAGGAAAGGTTTAGTATATTATACGTTAATCTTTGTCCGATATACGGTCTCTGATATTTCATCATCCGTTGAATGTGTCATGTCCTGCTTCAATTATTAACGAAAAAATATTGTGAAATTTCAAATAAATATTAACTTTCAAGTTAATATTTATTTTTAATGTCATAATTTTTGTCTAAATAAAATTAAAAATGAAAGAAAACAATATTAATTATCCGGCTTCGTGCAGGAAAAACGAATTATGTTGATCCGATTGGTACCAAACTTTACAGGATTCCTGTAGACTCCGAAACAGCTGGAGCTTTCGATGAAATTTTTAAGGAAATGTTCAGATTAGCCTAGCGGACGATGCTGTGAAGTTTGTTAGCAATCGGATCAAAATATTTAGTGCTACCCGGGCAAAGCCGGGGCGGATCACTAGACAGATGTGGTGAACTAGACGTTTTTTACATATTTTCTCAAATAATTTTAGTAAAATTGATGCAGTTTATTAGATGCGGTTCTTGAGCAGTTTGCTGGGTTAAGGTAAAGTAAGCTTTGATTGATGGGATTAAAAATAGCGTTGTAGGGAAAAGTGTAACTTAAAAAAGGACGTTGTGATTAAAATTGAGAAAGATATGTTTCGGAGATTCGAGCACGTTGAAGGGATGAATGAAGGAATATTTATGTAGCGAAGGTCAGTGGTAATAAAAGCGCTCCATAGACGAACGTGTGCAGACCGGATTGTTGACATACTAGAGAGAGGCGGTAGAGAACCAATGCGTAGAATTAATTAATACATTCAAATGGAATCCGTAATCTCCGACTTCAACTCCGAGCTAAGGGTATGTATGTTGTAAACCTCCTTAGAGATTTTCGGTAGGGGTAAAACTTATGGGTGCGTGTTACCGAGTACATGACGTGGACAACAAATAGATGGCGCTAGTAGTCTTACTCCACCGCTATAAATATCTATTAGTTTATATAGAACCATTCTAGTTTGCATATTGTTTAATTTCGATTTGAAAAAATCTTGTAGGGATCGTAATACAAATTGTTGTCCACGAGCGTTCATCATAATATCCGTGAATTCGACCGTCGTTATTCGTCGGCAGTCTTTTTTATTGTAAACCCGCAGAATATCATGTATTCACGACCAAACATGTTTTTACGTCTTTGCTATATCATTATAATTCAAATACAGCTTTTATTTAGATACATTATAAACCTATTTATCAAAATAATAACAATATCTTAATTTAGTATAAATAATAATTAGCCAAGTCTAGGTTATTTACTTTTTAATTTACTCATTTTGAAGAAGCGCGAAGTAAAGACATTTTTGTAGGTACCAATGCAGCACCTGTTACAATTGTTCTGAACATCCAGCTCTGTAGTATTGCGATTGCCCTTAGTAAGTGAAGTCATATGGCATGAGAATGATGTGCCGCATATTGCGAACCCTCACACTAATTGGTTTTATGTCGGGGCGGACCAAGAGTTTGTGCGGCTCTGGCCTAATAGTGGGCCTATCTAAAAAGATCCTTAATTTTTACCAGTCTGGAATATAATCGATTAAGGTCCAACAACAAGGAATAACATGTCAATTTTATCATCCTATCTAATGCATTCGTTTTTATCGTTGTCAAGTAACTCTTGATTTCATTTTTAATTCATAGAGAACCACACTAAACTTTTCGCCTTACAACAATTTGCAATTTTTGTGCTTAAATTAAACTTTTTATTTTTTATTTTAACACATTATAGTATACGTTGTCACCTGAAGACAACGTACATATTGCTAAGCGTATGTCAGGGTCAGATCTAATTGAAGCTTACGTAGAATTTTAAATTTTCTCAACCTGGTATAAATTAGGGAGTAATAAAACAAAGGTTATGCTAATATTTCTATTATCGATTTATTGTTTATTGGTTTTCGAAATAAGTTTCCTCAGTTTATTTTATTATTATAATCGTACATTTAAGAATCAATGAATTTCAAGAGAAACTACTAATAACTACTTAACTTAGCATTGACTTGGTGAACTTATTACATATTATAACGATTACAGCGGTCAAATTCGTTTCATTATTTATTTTTCAATTATTTACAAATGATTATAATTTATTGACACAAACATACACTTTATATATTGTTATTTGCATATGTCGTTCTAAAATAATTAAATATGGTTCTATTATAACTACCAAACAATAACTTAATGTCAGTTTTGTAATAAGAAGAAACAAATTATGATGGACAAAAATGTGAAGAAATTATTTTTTACATAATCCAATTTTACACAATAATTATTAACTCAAGTATATATTATAGGCGATAACAATAAGTTTAAAGTAAATCGCTTATACAGAAAGTGATTGAAAAACATTTATTTGAAACGCGTAATTATTTCCTGAACATAAATTGATGTTTATATCTCTGCATTATAGTTTCTATAATGCAGAGATATAAACAATGCAGGTTTAGAATACTTGTCGGACTGTCAGTACTTCCATTCAGATGTCTGTTCACTACGAATAATATACCTACAATGTTTGAACATAAAAACTTTGCTACTCTTTGGTATTTTATAACTCTTTATAGTCATTCATAATTAAAGGTATCTTTGAATACATTTTTTTTAAATGGCGGTAGTAAATTAATATTAATTAAGTATTGAAATTAATGATATTTTAACACTGAATTAATCTTTAGGAATTAAAAGAAGCTTTTGTTATAAACACTAAATAGTATAAAGGGTATAAAGTCACCTATCGAGGATCTTCTATTACACCACAAATTAGCATTCGTATTCAATTTAAATAAACTTGAGTGATTCACGCATTCACTTACTGGAGCCATTTACTCTTTAAATATTAATTTCAATGATTTTTGTCCTACTCCAATCCAATAAATAATTGTATATCAACAAACACAATTGGCTATTACCATTCTCAATCCATCACCACGTATTGCCCTTATTATCCATATAAAAATTACTTTTATTGCTTCGTTATTTTATTATAAAATGGTATTCATTACAATAATTTGAAAGGCTTCCGTATAAATACATAATATACGCATGTATGTGCTTCCTATAGTATGTGTTTGGAATGTAGAATCAATAAATTGATAGACTTAAAACTACGCCTGGAAATTGAGTTTTTGCTTATAAAAAAAAATAACACTCACATAGTTACTACAAGGCGCTACATGAAAAGATTCGATAATAAATTCTGATAGTGAAATAATTTAAAGTGTCAAATATTAATAAAATGTTATCACTATAACGCCCGGTTTCTGAAAGGTCTACCTTTATTCAACTCACTCCTAATAAGTTAAGTGTCATACAAAACGATTTTAGTTACTAAATGAAGAAAAAAAATGTTAATTGTGCTTCTAACTACGCCATTTGATCGGGCATTTGGCAGCTAACTAGCAAATTTTTCCTTTGATCAGCCTTCCAGAAACTAGACATTAAAGTTTTTAACGCCCGCTTGCGTGTTTAACATCACAATATTTCGAGGAATGAAATAAAGATATTTAAACTTAAATTCAACAACTTACAATTTCTTATTACTCCATAAATGTAATAAAATTATTCAATATTTTTATAAAATATAAATTACAAAACAAATAATAAAAGCAGTGACTAGATTTAAAAAAAGATTGTTTGTTACGATTTTTTTGATTACTTAATAAATTCCTATCATTTAATTATTATTAAATATGACTGGGGTCTAAATTGCACGTTTTATTACTTAACTTATATTTGTGTTCTATATTTACAAAATATCGTTTAAAAATACTATTTATAATTCGAAAATTTATTTATTTTTTGAATGGGTGTTTCTCACTTTTCTGGCTGAAAGAGCGGTTTCTTATTTTTAAAAAAAACTATCACTTTCTAAAAACGTCTTCTAAAAACTTCTAAAAACACGTCATCGTTTGATTTATTGGAAAGAAAGAAGCTTTACGAGGATCTGCTCAAACGTACTGATTCCGTTTAATTTAGTAACTATAGTCGGACTAATAACTAGTTTAAATAGAAATGTGAATTATTTACAATGACTTTAACACTATTTTGGCTAAATGTCGCTAATAAATCCTTAATCTAAAATTGTGCCATTTGTGAAACCTTTAGAAAACTCCTCAAAAATAAAAAAATCGTAACAACGACAAAATTAAAAACTAGAGCATAGTTTCCTATCTACAACTTATAAGAAAAAATTATACACTTATGTTTATTTTGTACACTTTTAAAAATCAAGAACATAACGCCCAACAAATTTTAATGAATAATATTCAAAATTGTCTGTTTTTAGATTAGGTCAGATAACATGTTTTCGTTTGTATAAAAGAGCAATTCAAATTTATTAGAACAATAGTTTGTAAGTTAAAGTCCTAATCTATTAACAGACGTAATTTTTCGAATATTTCGATTTATGAATCATTAGGACTCCATCCTAATTGTTCACCGACAGCTGCAACCCGCCACGATGATATTACTAACATTAAACACAGAATATTGAATATTTGCAAGGCACATTCTCTTAAAAATCCATTACATTTTGATGATCTCAAACATTGGCGCAAAATTAAAATGATGTACGTTGAAGCGAGTTCTATTTCCCGAAATGATATGTATATAATAAATTATATACCCTGTCTCTCGAAAAAAATATGAAAGATCATAGTGACGAGAAATAAAAATAGGCTCATGACGTACTACATATATCTACTCTAGTATTGTGATTGCGATTGTGATGCGATTTGAGAGGGAGTGATAAAAGAATGAGATTTAAACGAGACTTTATTATTGCTTATTTATGGTGTCTTTCGTTTTTTGGCGCAATGACGCCAGATTATCAAAAGGCCCAAAAGGATGAACGCGGAGGCCGTGACGGAAGCGGCCGGCGACTCAATACCCGTACCCAGCGCCGGGGTACAAGAGAGCCGCGCCGCCTCCCGCCGGTCAGTGTTGCGCCGCGAATTTCATCCGCTTCTGTTTTTGTCTTTGATTACAGAACCACACACGAACGACGTTCTTTTTCAAATCTAACTTCTCTGCAATGGCTGCGATCTTCTCTCCTGATGGACGAGGCTGTACGGCGAAGTAAGCCTCTAAACTTCGCTTTTCTGGAGCTGCTATTGAGGTTCTCTTCCTTTTCTTTTCACCTGCTGGCAATACGCTGGGCGCATCAGGATCTCGTCTTTTGTTTTTGGCTTGTGCCTCAGCTTCTTCTAGCCACGCCTGAAGTATCGGTTTCAAAGCTATCATGTTGTTATGACTGAGAGTAAGACTTTCAAATCGACAAATTGTGCTCTGAGATAGAGCTCCTACGCCTGGTAATTTTAGGTTCGCGAGAGCCTTGCCTACGTCTGCCTGTGTAACGCCAAGCTTAATCCGTCGTTGCTTGAACCTCTCCGCGAAGGCTTCTAACTCTCGTGGATCGGTGTCGGTATCGGGATGAAGACCAGCCCCGGGATGTCCCAGATGCGCCGGCGGAGCATGTGACAGACCGCCAGGGTGATGATGGTGGTTCATAACATGATTCATTGAGCCATAACCGTGTAGTTGGTGATGGGGTGGTGCTGATTCGCCCATAGGAGCTAAAGTTGTCATCGATGAAGAAGTCAAGGGATCGAGCATATCAAGTCCTTCCATGCCATGATGGCCCATCTGTGGAAAAAATGGCTTTTTGTAATTCTTTTTTATCATACTGTCAAAATTATAACGATTAAGAGGATTAGTACAGAGGGGGTGTGACGGGATCATTATTATCGTGCGCCGTATTAACTTCTGCATTCATGTTAAATCAGACATTTTATTGTAAATAAAGTAGGGGTGGTAACAAAGGCGGTACTCGGGGACGATATGGCAACATAAACAATAATCTTTGTACAGATTTGCACTCATTCTTTATGAGTGCAAACACTCTTTTTTTCAATAGGAGGGTGAGTTTGTTGTGACGTTGATTGGTTGCGAGTGTTTTACCAATATGCTTACGTTGTTGACCGGCTTTGAAAAGAAAATGAGTATTTTAAGCACGCGAATAACCGTATGCAGATGTGTCAACCGTATCATATTTATTCAATCAATTGTATATTCTAGTTTAATAATGTGGAAAAAAATTGTTGAATAACTTTTCTAATAACGTTAATAATTATCATTTTTGCACTTAAATTAAAATGTTATTAGATGATTCTCGACTCAATTGCCTATAAGATGACTAAATTCATTTTTTTATTTTATTTCTAACATAAAACAGTAAAATAATTTAAAATGTGCGGATAATCTAAAACAATACAACACGATCGCACATCTTTTTTCTCACCGTTAGTAGGTAAATTAAGGATTTGATAGCTAGATCCATTGCACCTAAATTACACATTACATACTAAGCTCAAAGCAAATTTTATTGATTTTTGGTTTCGTAAGAACAAAAAGTGACTGATATAAGAATCATAGTAGGATCAGTCAAAAGCAAAAAGCCTCTGCTCTAAAAATCTTGAGTTGAAATTTTCTTTATCTCATAATATTCGATAGGTTTTACTGTAATAATTACCTAAATACATGTTAATAATAAAAGTCTTCAACTAAGCGTAAAAGGATTTGCCCTTTTTAACAAAATTTATGTAGTGTAATAAAAAAAAACTACCGAGCTACAACTAAATCAATTGTCGATATACCCGAGGCCATTCATCTCACTATACAAATAGGTCGTATGTCTCTCGCTAACAATTTTTCGGTGGCGCGTCCAGGGGTACTGTATTAGGTGCAGCCGGTACTATCGGAGGTCCCAGGGGAGCGGTAGATCACAATTACAAGGCAGTACCCGCGTGTGGCACGTAAACTTACATGCCTCTAACGGTTTGCTTTGTTCCTTTTTAATTCCGTATACTTGTCGTGTGGCTTAGTTACATCAAAGACAAATTTTATTTTTTAAATAAAGTATTTCATCCTTTTAATTACGCAGCTATATTTTTACACTCTTTCGTCGAAATCAGAAAGTAAAAATGGACGAGTCTCCATTTTTCTGTGGTACAGTTAATAACTTATTCTTTAAAGTAACAAGTAGCCTTAACGTAAAATACAAAGTTTACAACTTAAAATTTTGACTGAGGTCAATGCCCTTATCGTTCAATGTAACTAATGTTAAAGGCTATTATTAAAATAGTACTCATGAGTCATAAGATAAACTTTTTATCTACATTTGCATTTGCTAAATGTATTTTATGTTTTTTAAATATAACATATTTATCAATTTGTCTTTAACGTGTTTTAATCTGAATAACGTTTTTAATCTGTAATACTTACATTCCTAATACTCAAAGATTATCCTTTTTAAATATTTCAACACATAATCCATTGTTATAAATGTATTCGTGTTGCAATTTTCCCCAATTTTCCTCCATTTTATCCAATTAAATTAAACACGACATCTAATTGCTGCTATAAATACGGTTACAAAACCGCAAAGGCTTCGACGCAGGTGGATGTATTTCAAATGCAACTACAATTTGTTCGGGTAAACGCACGAGTGGGGCGACACTGATGCGGCATGGGCGTATTTCGTGGTGTAATAATGTATCGCCACCCCACTTCTCGTCTTTTTCTTGGAAAATTACGTTATAGTTCGATTTTTTCAAAACACATGTGTGTTCTGTAAACTTGAATGCGCTTTGACATGTATTTGAATTGCCATGTTTTATGGTGTAATGTAAAAACGTAAAACTAAAGTATATAACTTGAACTAGAAGGACATTTGAGAGCAAAAATGACTTGATAAAAGTGAACGTCGACAATGACAAAAATAAGCACGATGCCGATCTATGTATGTCTCGTGATATTGTAAATCAAAAATCTTTATCTAAATACCTATATAAAAGAAGGAACTGATTAACTTATATATCAATGCTCGGCACAAACTACTGGGCCTAGAGACTTGAAAATTTGCACAGAGATTAGAATATGTACAACCAGTAGTGGACGACTGTTGGCTGAGACGACGACGATTCTAATTTAAATGTCCACTTTCCTTACCTTCGCTATCCATTATAATTTATATACATTTTACTATAACATAATTACACACGTGTTCTGCGTTCTATTTCTTTTATCATACTTACAGATAAATAAAGTATCTCGTTCTTTAATTTTAATTTATGTAATTTTGCTCCCTAAATAAATATGTCAATGGTAACATAAAAAACTACTAAATATACTAAGCAATCAAATAGATATAAACTTCCCCGCTCCGCACCCCAGTACCGATTGCAAGTGGATATTAAATAAATTATATTCCGTTAATAGTGATTTGTATCACAACGTTATGATTTGGACAAGTGGCCGAATTTATTCGGGGTGCGATATCATGGGGCCACGAAACAAGCGTTCGTCGTCAGCCATATCAATTATTTGTTTATGTTCGCTTAGCACTGTGAACGGTTAAACAAAACTGTAAACAGATAACTCAATAATTTTTGCAAAGTAACATTACTGCGTTAAGAGTTAAAAGTAATGTAATAATAAACCTTATTATACCTACTCACAATGTTACAGTAGCAAATACAAATACATGCACAAAACGTAGGTTTTTAAAACTGTGACGTACGCTGTCTTTATATCCCAAACATATACTTTTTTTATAAAAAACATCTCGAACACGTCAAGATAATTAATTTAGATACATAAAGTTAAAATATTCATCAACTAGTCTTTGCTCGTGGCTTCACAAGTACCTGATTATTATTTTCTTCGAATAACAGGTAAAATATGTTGAAAAGTCTTTATTGACAAAACATATAACATTACCAACCGATATTGTAAATTTAGGTAAGTTTATTTTCGAGATACAGATTTTCTTTTCTGTCTGTTTCTAATCACTGTCATGTCTGTGCAAAATGTCATGGTGATTGTTTATGTCGTAAAGGCGTAACAAACAAACGAGCAATCCTACATTCACATTTATAATATTAGTTAGAATTACAATACAATGATAAATGATGTATTAATGACTCCTCATTTAAAGTAAAGAAATTTTCCGTTTTTTTATCACAAATTTTTGTTTTCGGGTTAGTCTAAAGATATATTTTTATTCCATATTACTAAATTTAACATTTTGAATATAATAAAGACGTTAAAAACTGATAGCAATCAATATCTCTATCCAGATGGTGGTTAATGACATTTGAGATTTTTTTATTGTTAATTATTACATTGCTAATAATTAAATTTGATATTACAATGTATAAAATAAAACTGTATCAAATATGTAAATCACAACTTTGCCCGTATGTAAAAATGTTGTACATTTTTTTGGCAAAATGTTGTAATAATAATTTACGAGTACTTAAATAGAATTTTTTAAATTAAGAAACACTGATCAACGCTTACTGTATGGCTCCCCACAAATTTTTCCCCACCTCTTTTGCTTGTAGAACATATTTGACACAAGCGCCGGTTGTACACGAAGCTCCATAGTGAATGCATTACGAGTGCCACTAAAATGATGTTTTGACCGTCCATTGGGGTCCGAATGCGCTTCGCTTTGATCCGAGTTATGCCAATTCTGTCGAAACGGTAATAACATTTTACAATACGACGCATAAGAGTTATTTGAAACTAAGGTTAATAGTATTTATTTTATTTATAGCCATGTTAGTCAAAAAATACTATAACAGTATAAATTGTGTTATTTCTAAAGTCAATTAAGTCATTTTTTTATTGGTTAGATTGTCTGATTGCTTTAATATATTCAATAAACGATACTTAAGTAAGCCTACTTAAATTTATCCGTCCATGTCTCATGTAAATACTCGTGGTGAACTTATAAATTGTGGACTTGTAGACGAAATATTTCTCAAACATGCAAATTTCTCCACTCTGTTTCTGTCATTACCAAGGATGAGATACATACATGATACGTAGTCTTAAGTGAACTAATGGCTCTAGGGTTATATTTATGGTTCCAAATGTGTTAGGGATTGGTACTATTGATTGTTTCATATGGTATAAATTTTATCTAACGATGTGAGTGATAAGAGATCGATCTTTGTGGGGATGGGAGTGGAGGAATGACGAATTTTAACCAATGATGATAATGAGGGACGCGATACTTGAACATCGGAACATAAATAACGTATCCGCAATCGCCAGATCGTCCAGACATTTAAACTTCGCCGCTGATTTGATGCTATTATTATTTGTGTTAACAAATAATAATTATAAATAAATAAATAAGCTTCTAACCCAGAGGTGAATTTTGCGCGGTTCTATTACACCTTTCGCGCCTTTTCTACATTCATACATCTACGCATACATTTTCGGTTATGTTAACAATTATTATTTTATACTATGTATCAGCTTGCGTGTACATGCATACGTAGCTATAATATCAGTCTAGGGTAGACTACCAGCTGGGGAACAATCTTTGCGTCAAGTTTTTTTTTTAATAACAACTTTGCATTTATTCAATCTAGGTATACGATGACAAGCTCATTGCTACAGACATACAAAATTTAGAGTAAAGCGGCTAATGATTGCTTTCCCTGTCTACCCCTATAAGTACAAAGGACTGAGTTTGCTACTTTTTTATTTTTCTATTAGTAGTAAAATTAATGCCATTTTGTATTCAAATATTTTTATTTTAATTAGTTACAAGTTCGAGGAATATCTAAATGTAAAAACAAGGTACGCAATGTCGTGCTATTAAAAAGAAAAAAGCAGCAGTGTAGAGTTTTAAGCAGCGTCGAACAACGAACAGCCATTTCCCTCCAGACTTGTCCCAAGTGGCAGTAGCGACAATTGCGCGGCAACCTAGTAAAAACGGCCGTATGTCCTGTACTCCCTCGAGTACACACTTGTTTTTTTATCTCCCCCTTTTCCGTAGTTTACTCCATGTTTAAGTTTTACTGTTTATTCAAGTCCTTTTTGTTGATAGCGACGCAATAGAAAAAAAGTAGAAACGAATAAATATCAATATAATATGCTGCATCAGTTTTTTTATTTTACATAAACATAGCAATCTGTCAAAAAAAACTATGCACGAATATATACAATTTTTGACTGTATATACACCTAATATATAATGAATTGCATTTTAACAAATTAATGGATTTAATTTGTGAAAAAGTCAGGCAAATTTTCACATTTTTAGGAAGCTACGGCTATTTGGACACACAATGTTCATGTGATAAGGTAAACTAATTATTTTAAATTTATACGACATAAGTAAACCTCTGCTTTTAATCCAACACCTAAAACGATGAGAACAGTTACGGATACGTCTCCAGCCTTATTGTAGAAACAACTATCTTCTTTTTGTATATTATATAGTGGATAAGGAAAAGGTGATTCGTCTGCAAAAACTCGTTCGCCAAACTAAACGCAGAAGTTGTCCCTGGTTTGACTCTGTTACAGACTCTACGAGACAATTTAAAAGTAATGTTTTCATTGCAAAAAAAATACCAAAGTACTTTTTTATGAAATGCGTAATTATCAATATTTTTGTGAAATTAAAATTCAACGTGTATCGTGTGTATATGGCGTGGTGTGTGAATCATCGATCGTCGTCTTTTCTACTGATCTTATTATTAATTACTCGAGGGATATCCACTTAGCTTAGTGGAAGAACCAATTATGTTAGATATACAAGTCAGCTAGTTATAACAAAAAGTAAATACTTAAGCTGAATGCTGTACAAAAGACGTAAAGAATTTGTACTGTAACCGATTGTTAAGGATTGCAAATAAATACAACCCGAAGCCGTTGCCGTTTGGATTTCTTTAAGATTAAAGTTCGAACTACGCGGCCTACGTATACCCAGTATTTCAGGACTAATAACAGTTTAAGGGATTGCTACCGAAGGTTTTATATGTGGTACAAATCAAGTTTGTATTCAAGTTTATAAGAAAGGTTGAGTGTTGTTAAAATAATGTAATGATATCTCGAACGTATAGCTTAAAAAATAATTTAAGTTGTCATTTTAAGCTATCTCAAAAACTCCCATTGTACTTTCCCTTTAACTGCACTATTTTAACTAAGAAATAATCGTAGAATGTGTATCACTTATTTTTTTTTTCAACACTGTAGCCTAGAACGCAGATTCTGAGCTTCTGTGTCACAACTGGATATGACAAAGACAAGCACACGACGAGAAGCTAAGTATCCGAGTGTGATGAATTAGATTATATTGGATTACATTATTTTGAGTATACAATGTGTACTAAATTTGATTCCCAACATTGCAGAGGGTTGATTTTTGAGAAAGAACGCTCAATTTTTTTAATTAGAAAACTAGTCAAAACAATTAATTTAGTTTAGAAATACTTTAATTGACACCGAGTGAATCGAGATTTTAAAAAAAGTGGATTTAAGCACTCGCATTCGTGCCTACCATTAAAACAAATCTCCATTCTGACATCTGTCAAATGAAAATATACTAAGTCTCACCTCACCGTTGGTGTGCACTAGCAGCATTCGTTTGAGCTTATATCGACCGCTGTTTGGCAAAAATCGACCCCTTGGCTAAAAAAAGGCTTATTCTCTTACTTCCTAAGTAAGGTTTCGGCCTGGTAAGGTTGGCTTTTTTCCAAATATCCAAACTTACTTTATCAGAAATAATTATTAAGATGATTTTCATCTTAATCTTAATTTATTAAAACTATAAAAGTATTTATGGCAATACCTTAAAACAAAATCGTAGAAACGTATAATTATTTCTTCGTCAGTACCTCTACAGAATTATTTTTTTTTCTCTCAAAAAATGAACTAGTCATTTTCTTGTAAACGGTACTTGTATCCCATTTAGAATCATGTACAAATATATTAAAGCAAAATTGCAGGGGCGGCAACACAATCGGCAACATTACATCGAACAGTGCATAAAATTACCTCATTTTTATAGTGTAGCGCATATATTTCTTACATGTTACGGCCCTCTCGTCTGCCCCACTCGAGGCAAATCCCCGAGGACCGAACCCTCCTTTACCAACATATGAACTCTCAAAGATTTTCCAAGGTGTATGGGGCATAGAGAAATGCATTTACTTCTATTATTATTATTTATGTCGCTACAGAGGCGAGGAGCGTACCAATTTGGCAACAATTTTATGAGTCCGCTTCAGTTTTATAGCAATGGAATTTGATTCGAATGATTGCTATCGACTTTACCTTTGATATTCATGTATACATTATGGAATTCGGATTTTAATATTTTGCGAACAGCATAAGCTTTAGAAATTAAATAAGACAAAGGTAGGACGCAAGAGAGAAAAAGAATCTTACAACGTTTTTCTATGACACAACAACTGTGATGATTTTGGTCGAAAATTTGTTTAAGAAGCGTGCACCCAGGCTGTCTGTGTAATGGTTGACGCATAAATAAATTTAGTAGCAGCAACAGCAAAGTTTTTCTTTTTTGCTCGACTAACAGGAGGGTATTGTTTTTCACGGACATGTATGTATGTAAGCCTAAATGACGTGACCGATTTTGAAGAGTGAGGTGTCAATCGATACGTATTCTCTCCGGGATGTTATGTAGTCGAGTTTTTTTGTAAGCGACAACTTCTTTAGCAGCGGTAGCCGATATTTGCTAGGTTAAAATCTTATAGGTTCGCGTGAACGAACAACATGCGTCAACAACATGCTTATTTGAATTTAGAATAGTTTCGAAGATTTTTTTTATTTAATTTCTTGTATTCAATATTTAATTTTAGTTTTAAGATACAAAGGTTTATTTTTGTTGATACCTCTTAAGGTGGGAAAGCTCCTATCTATTTTAAGTATTCACTTCTGAAGACAGTCGTAATGACGACCTGTGTTTTTAAATTTTGTTTGAAAAATTGTTTTTGTAATTTTATGTTGCCGTTTCAATAAATACCTTTTTTATTTCACTATAAATATGTATGTAGTTTAAAAACTACTTTAAGATAAATGAAACAATCGCGTAAATAGTTTACTTATTGTGTTTGTAGTTTTATGTTGCAGTTTCAATAAATACCTTTTTTATATCACTATACTTATGATTAGTGGCTTACTAAAAAAGGCCGATATAAGGAGCACCCATAACCGACGAGCATGTATGCGTAGATGTATGAATGTAGAAGAAGCGAGAGAGGTGTGCCAGGATCGCGCCAAATGGAAATCCATAATCTCTGCCTACCCCTCTGGGTTACGGGCGTGAGCGCATATTTATTTTATGTAGTGTTAAAACTGGTTTACGTAAATGGAACAATTGTGTATGCAATTCACCTATTTTTTTTTAGTTTTATGTTGCCGTTTCAATAAATACCTTTTTTATTTCACTATAAATATGTATGTAGTGTAAAAACTACTTTAAGATAAATGAAACAATTGCGTAAATAATTCACTTATTGTGTTTGTAGTTTTATGTTGCAGTTTCAATAAATACCTTTTCTATATCACTATACTTATGTAGTGTTAAAACTGGTTTACGTAAATGGAACAATTGCGTATGCAATTCACCTATTTTTTTTAGTTTTATGTTGCCGTTACAATAAATACCTTTTTTATTTCACTATAAATATGTAGTGTAAAAACTGCTCTAAGATAAATGGAACAATCGCGTGTACAATTCAACTATTGTTTTTTTAGTTTTATGTTTCCGTTCCAATAAATAAAAATAAATACCTTTCTTATTTCACTATAAATAT
>JWHW01026711.1:287075-301635 GCA_000931545.1 Papilio glaucus
ATATCACTATACTTATGTAGTGTAAAAACTGCTCTAAGATAAATGGAACAATTGCGTGTACAATTTAACTATTGTTTTTTTAGTTTTATGTTGCCGTTCCAATAAATACCTTTTTTATTTCACAATAAATATATGTGTAGTGTAAACTTGACTGCTTTAAAATAAATGGAAGAATTACGTATACAATTCAACCATTAGCGTAACCACTTAATTTTATACATATACTGACTAACTGCTGCTGTACGGTGTAGTTCTGTACGGTTTAGTATAGTATGATAAAATTATAACTAAAACCTACAAAACAACTTCGGTATAATGTAAGTCACATGTTGAAGGTAGCAAACGCGTCAGCAGTTGACCCGGTACCAAGCGACTGCCCATAGGCATCCACAACAAGCTAACGAGTCACAGATGCGTTGTCTACCTTCAATGGACAGAAGAAGAAATAAACAGAAAAAGGGTATAAGGATAAAGAGGCAAGGATAAAAGGATAAAGGATATTTCCTTCTTCTATCCATCCCCTCACCCCTCAACTCCTCTTCCCCTTCCTATCCTTTCCTTAATAGAAAGGCCTTCAGTCATCAAACGAAACGCAGAATACTTCTACTGGACGCCTGTCTTCTGTGAAGTCGTCGTATTTCACCGGTCGACTCGGCGCATTCAAGCAACAGATGTTGTTGTTGCGGGCTACCACTGTTAAAATGATCATTGCATGTGGAGAGACCAAATTAAGTGATTTATCGCACATGTAATGGTAAAAAATATTAAAATAAGTTAAACAGTTACTTATTTTAAAGACTGTGTCTCAAAAATATATTATAAAAAGCCTACCCTACTACCTGGCCAACTCGATTTCTCTACACTTGGTTATAGTGTACAGATAACAAAAAAAGTATTATGTTTGAAATGGATTCATTCCATTGAACGTATCGCAAATTTAGCTTAATGGATTTATTTTCGGGTTTATAGTTTTTTTAAACAAACGAGCAGTGGGTCGCCTAAAATATAAGTGATCACCGACGCCCATGAACGCCTACAACACCAGATTGCCGGCTTTTAAGGAAGGAGTACGCTCGCTTCTTGAAGGACCCCAAATCGTATCGGTTTAGGAATACAATGAGCCGTCATTGTATTATATAGATCATTGCACAACACGGTTTTGCGAGGTAGGAAATTTTAATTAAAATATTAGGTCTCTATCAAAACTGAACCTAAAATTGAAAATTTATAAATACAAGTATTGATAAATTTTCAATTTTAGTGCGGAGACCGGAGTGTACAAAAACTTACAAGTACTAAGTACTTACAAGTTACGTCGTAAACGTCGTCGTCAAAATAATCGAATGTGACTGAGAAACATAGTATACCTTAGTAACTAAAGCGATGGGAGTATCCATCGCTTTAGTTACTAAGGTATACTATATACTTTAGTAACTAAAGCGATGGCGAGTAGAGAAGGAAGGAGAAGGAGTTAAAGCGATATCGTGCACGCGTAATATACAGTCCGAAAGAACGATTGGCTAACTTTACAAACTAATATATTCCCATTTTTGTTCCTTGAGTGAGTACAAGAGGTATTTTCTTAGTTAGACACAAATGTACCTGATGCGGCCTGGCGTTATGTGATGGTGGGCCCCCCACGCCATGATGGTACACCATGTCATGCTTCAGCTGGGGCAGAGGCGGCCCCGGTTGTGGACCTGATTGGTGCTTGCTGATATCGACGGCTGCTAAAGCCTCCGCCCGGCTCAGTAACCCATCGTTGAGGCCACCGAAGAGATCGCCCTGGTGGAAAATAACTAAGTTAGTTATAATATTTCAATTATGTTTCACGTTTGTCATTTATATGAATTGTGAAAAATGAACATACACCTACAAAAAATATCATACTGTATAAGTAGAAATACATACATATTAGAAATAAAAGACAAACTATTTTAGAATGCTAATACGAACGTACAAAAACAAATTTGGTAATTAAATAGATATATAAAAACAGATATAACATTAAATGTAACAAAAATAACAACACTTATGAAGTAAAAAAGTACCTAGTAAAAAAAATTACAGATAAATTTGGTAAGAGTTAGCTAGCTCAGCTTGAACTGCGAGGCGTTTGACAGTTCTCTGCCTAAATATACATCGGTGTAGTCTTACACTCTCTTACACTCTACACTCATACATAAATAAATATATAATAAATTGGCTGGCTATAGTTCGTGGCTGGCTATAGGCTAACCTAAGCTAACGTACGTACTGTTTACCGTTGTCACCATAAAATATATCTATATGTATATACAAAAGAAAAGTAGTATATCAGTTATCAGGTTTCCATAGTACAAGCTTAGCTTAACTTAGCTTAGTTTGGGATCAGATGGCCATGTGTGAATAATATCCCAAGTTATTATTATTAATACTGGGATTTTAGCCCGGTCTCGATGACATATATGATTTAATTAAGCTCTTTTCAAGGTTCCTTTTTTCCATACCTGCACCCTGTATTAACCCCATTATCTGCGTGTCTTAGAGAATATCAGCAATTTTTTATATTTTTTAAAATTAACTTAACATACAGTAGATAACAAAAAAATATAAAATTATTTATTATAATAATTAAACAAGATTACTACACAAAATATATATAAAATGAAGTGCAATTTCTTATTTACATTTAACAATATTTACTTCTTATAATTTAACAGAAGTCTATTGTATATTTATTTTAAATAGATCGAAGACAAGATTAATTGTTAATAATACAGTAGAACCTTTATACTGCTGTACAATATATTAAAAATCTACACCAAAACACTAAAATACAAACATTTAATGTAAATAATATTATAACTTTTATTTTGTAAACATATGTAAGTGTTAATTGTATCACAAAAATAATCAAGTGCAAACTACCTCAGTCTCTGAGAGAGCTAGTTCAAAGAGCGGTCTAATTCGCGAGAGATATTACGTAGGCCACATCAAATAGTCATGGCTGCTCAACCAGCGGCCCGCGGACAGGGGTTTTTCTCGGATTACTTTAAATTATTTATGAGTGACTCTGACCCCGTGTTCCTCCGCAACTCGTTACTTGGTTCCGCGGCTCTTCGAAGTCGCTTCCGACAGATGCGGTGTGCGCCGTCTGACTCCCAAATAGGCAGTTTTATAGTTCCAGGGACCACTTTTAAAGTGATAGTTTCCCGTTTCGATTTACCGCCGCTGCACACGTTTGCCTGTTTATTCCGACCTCCTCTTTCGCGATACAGCTTGCATTTGAATTGCTTATGTCGAAATTGAACTGTACTTCATTTTGTATGTGCAAAATATATAGGAACGGTTCGCTATTTTTTGCTTCACCAACCTTTTAGTTCAATAATTAATTTTTAAGAGTAATTCCTTAAGACATAATAAACATGTTTTTCTCTTAAAAAGTAGTAAGCGATGCTGCCATAAACATTTTACACTCCATGAAGCATTCATAGAATCATCTATTAATGCTTCATGGAGCGTAAAAAGTTCGTAACGTTTGAACCATTTACTAAAACCGAGCACATTTTTAAGGGCAGAACTAATTAGACAATTAGAAAAATTGGCAAATAGAGCTTAAACTAGAGTCGTAAGCTCAGTAACCACTCTAAGCATAAAATATTTGAACAAGCTAAGGAAAGTAAGTTAAGTATTTAATGAGCAATCGGCCCATATGATAAGGACACTCCAATAAACATTCAAAACACCAACGAAGTTAACCTACCAAGCCTTAAGGAATGGTTTTTTTAAATATAAATTTAATTTAAACTTATAATTGCAAACTACCAAGAAAATGGTTTTGATAAAAATATAATCATAGTAAAAAACTTACTGAACATTAATCTTCATAATCATCAGTGTTGTAATCAAGCGTGGGAATTGAAACTTGTCCCTTCCACCCTTCACGAATCATTAGCGTCGTGTTACAGAAGTGGCGTTACTAACTCCCAACTGATTGCAATTGTTAAGCAAATCGTCCCCATCCCTACTCGAAGAGATAAAAAGTAATTTCAATTGGTAGGGTGTGAAGTCGAGCCATGTCGATGATTATTATTTAAAATGTGCTTTTCTGTCATTATGCACTACTCTTTTTCTTTTAAAGACAAACAAGTCAACATTTTAATATATAATTATTATTCAATATAATCCATACTAATAAAGAAAGTAATATACAACTAATGAATAAGCTAGAAATTCTTTTATGCCATGAATGAAATTGGTATTGACCTAAGAAAATAAGCTTAACAAAAAAATGTTCAGAAATAAATTTAAAGGTTGGGTAGTAAAAAATATAATTGATGTACATAAAAATTAATATAAATAAGGGTGCAGTAATATTTAGGTTTGGGTTAACCATAAAACAACTCTTAATAAAATTAGAAAATTACTATTGTAACAAATTATGACTAGTTACTCATATACTATTGAGTATGCGTGTACTGAGCCATATGAAGTACATCCGGAAAACTACAGATTTCTTGGCAGAAAACATGACGATTTAACCCAATTTACTTAAATCCAAAGTTGCTTAGTTTGGGCCCTAGAGGGCTTCAAAGATAATGAAAACATGTCAACATAGTTTTTTCAAACTATACAGGCATACGTTTAGTATTTTATAATAATAAGCTTATTGCTGACGCAATTGCATGTTGAGCATGTCGATAATGCGAACCTAAAAGATTTTCCCCCACCCATATATCGTCTAATGCGGCTAAAGAACTTTTCACTTCAAAATGTTTTAGATTATGTTAGTACGTATAAGAAAGACAAGCTTGTTTAACTTGTTAGATTACAAGCAATAACTGTGCACCGGAGCTACCTTCATTGAAATAATCCATTACTATTATTACTCATCAACGTCCTCATTTTAGGGTTAACTGGCGACATCTCCTGATCCCCTGATACATCTGTGCCACGTAATGTCTGTATCAAGTGTCACAGAGATGTAAGAGCTCGGGGTTTGAGGGGACTTAGCGCTCGATTAGTCAGACACATACTCCATATACAGATGCATACTAAAGTGTTGAGTAATGTTGTGTTCAACTTTACCCAAATTAATTATAAATTAAATATTATTTTTTGTATTTATTTTCATCTATCATAAACATTCAACTATGAATGAAGAGAAGTGAGAGAATGAGTGTTAATGACATTTCAATGCCTGAAACTTTTGTATATTGCTTTTTCATTCACATACAATATACATAAAAAACACAGACAGTCGAACACATGTACTCGTATCGGGGTCCCGTGATGATTTACATTCACAACTTTTTAACGAACATATTATATGTGTGTGTATATGTAAGTGTTTGTGTTAGCATTTATTATATATCTCTCTAAATTAATTTTGTTTTCTTCCAACAAATAATAAAAGAAATAGAGCATCGATGATTCAGTGAGAAAAGTTGAAAAAAAATCAGAAGACACGAGTGCTATTGAGAGGTGTATTAACTGCCTCTTTCAACGAATGGAACCTCTATCTCGCTAGGCTGGCTAAATAGCTAGCATCGGATGGATGGATAGAAATATGGATTTTAACTTATTACAAGTTACTTGTACCTGTTGTGTAGAGCTGGGTGAAACTGTAGTAGACATCAAAGGTATGTTCTCTCTGTCTGTTTTGAATAAATACTATTACATTGTCAAGGGTACATATAGAAAAGGACAGAAAACAATTCGATCCCAAAAAAATAGGTTAATTCAAAATCATAAACGCAGGCGAAGTGGAATATAAGATTCATTAATCAATTAACTATTATTTTGTGTCGTAGTTATGAATTAATAATAAGTTGAAGATATAGAAGCGTTTTTAGTAATTAATTTAGAGAATTCAACTAATCCTACTACAGACGAACCTACCCGTTCCCGTGAACGGGTAGATGACCCTAGTAGATATGTAATTGATTTATGACGACCGAATAGTTAGTTAAAATACGTAGCTCCTATATTCCAGGCAAACTGAACATGAATTTTATGTTACTCAAAAATGTTTTCGTTCGGATTCAGTTAAGTAACGTCAAGTATTCGTATACGAATGCTTGGACCTCATTGGCAGTGGTGGACAGTGTAATGTAGTCGTAAGACTTTCAAGACGATTAAATATCAAAAAAAAGTTTACTGTAGGTAGATGGATCGATCGTCTATAAAAATATTGTATTCAGATATTTAAATATAACAACATTTTTTATATAAAACATTTTACATTTTTAAATAATTTAACCACTTTTGCACCGCATGGTACCATCCCACAGATTCTCAACAACGAGTAGGATTACGCAACGTGCACTTAGCCTCGACGATTACGTTGGGCGGAATAACAGAGGGTGAAAAAAACGATAACTTTATAAACATGCAACTCTCACACACGCACTTTTAATTCTCTTGTTTGTCATAAAAGTTTTTTTTTTTATTAAAGTTATCATTATTATTATGTTTGTCACGGCAGAATGTCTCAATTCTTATAAATAAAAATTGATGAATGAAAACAAGTTACAATTTTTATACCTGCTCTAGTAATCCAGAAACCACATTACACTACCGTCTTGGTCAAACTCCAATCATTATTAAACACAGTCAATTTTCAAAATCAATCGAAGGGAAAACAGACACTTCTTTTTTATCTTTATTAATTAAGTAATCGAAATTAAATAAATTTAAACAGTACTGAAGCATAATTAGAAAAAAATACTTATAATTACATATGATACAAGACCTAGTTACTCCTATAAGTTCAGTTGCAAACTATAATTGTTTTATTATTTCACCCGTATGAGCCCTAGTTTATTGGTAAGTTAGTATTTTGTTACATTCTGACATATCACGATTCCAATTTCTGTTGTATTAATTATTTTTACCATTTCTTTCCGCAGTCACAATGGATACGTAAATGTCAAAAATAATGACGACATCGAGCGTCCTTATTCTATGCATTATTTACCATCAAATTGCATTCTTCATTCAGTATGATCCAATGTAAGTAAATTACTAGGTATTTTGTAGTGTAATGATGGCGTGACACGTAATACCGCGGTATTCATGATATTTGCATGATGCATATAGGTAATGGGTGACAAGAAATTGCTTGTGTTTTAAATATAGACAATACGAACAGCGGCAGATTTGATTTTGAGTGACCGCCACCGCAGCCAAACAATCACAACATCAGGATTTTAAATTTTACTCTGTAATATCATGAAAAGGATATTAACAGTATCATTTAAATATTACCTTAAATTGTGTATCACTTTTCAATTTACGATGACTGATTTCATATAAAATTTACTTCGTTCGTTTTTATTGCCATATATTTTAACGCTTCATGTAAAATGCAATTAACTTTACAAATTTTCCTTAATTAAATGCATTTCACATAAAATGTGTTAATAAAGTCACAGTACAATTAGTGGTAAAGTATTACTGTTGCAGTCATAATTACGGCCGTAAGCACTATACAATTCATTACACAGTAACACAACTCAAATTTTAAACTACGATTTCACGCATTTTTATTTTAAAATAGTATAAGGATATGATTGTCCAATTATGAAATTAATATGTAATTACTATATACACATTATATACTATATACATTTCAAAAACGTTTGTTTTGCCAGCTACTATAATGAAGTTCAATATCAATCTTAAACTGTGTACAGTTTAATTGTAGGATGTGATGAAAAATATTAGGTGTCCTTTTTAACGGACGTTGTCGATTTGCAAACAAACAAGGTATCATTTAATGTGTCCCAAATAACGGGAATTACTAATAACAATGATTGATATGCATATATGCTTATTTAACAAATTATCTTGACTAATGCTTGGTGGTGATGGCTTTTGAATAGCTTAATATTGTTGTTAAAGGTATATACACTAATATAACTAAAGAATGACGTGCGCAAAGAATTTTGACATTGATTCCACCTGCGGACTCGGAACAATGTTATGATATCGGAAAAAAACAGATGTTATGTCTCTCATGTATCCCAAAAATATACAAAGCTATTCGAGCAAATTGCACTTTCATAATAATGCGGAGGACAATAATAACGATCGATATTTTAAAATTAGACTACTGATGGAACATATACGACTTAATTGTTTGGCCATTGAAGAAGAGAAATCATATTCCAGCGACGAGATGATGGTACCTTATAAAGGTAAAAAGGCAGGTTCCAGGCGTCAAAATATGCCCAAAAAACCCACGAAATAGGGTTTTAAAATTTTCGTCTGAGCCGGAAATTCAGGTATAGTATATAAATTCTTTGCGTACGATGATGGAAACAGTTTTGATGATATTAATATCCATAATTACCTCTGTATTAGAAAACAGTTGTGATACTATGTAAGGGATATCAACCTTTGTCAACTGTTTATTTTGACAATTGGTTCACGTTTTTAGTATTAATATACCAGTTAAGAAATGCATACGGAATCCTGTCTTTGGAAACCATAAGGAACTTCTTTTTAGGACTTTGCAGGAAGACAAACTTCGAGGGCTGTCTGTTATACTTGATAAAGTATTATAAAAAGAGGTAGAGGAAGCTATGTGATGATTGCGGATAATAAGAACAAACGATCGATTGTAAAATGGGTTGACAATGAGTGTGTAAACCTTTTGCGGAGAAGAGCCTGTTGCTACTATTTTACGCTATAATAAAGACATGCGAGAAAGACAACCTGTTTCATGTCCACAGATTATCAAAGAAAATAATAAATAATGGGAGGAGTGGATGGAGACTGATTGTGCATGAATATTTTTAGCCTAATCGACATTTGTTTAAGTAATTCATGGCTTCTATGTAACCGCCAGTTGCAGGAATTTGACGACGCCGGCACTGCCCAATAGGTAAAACGGTGATAAAATGCCTAAAACGTGATGTAAGATTGTGTTTTACTAAAACAATGTATTCTACTCAAAAATAAATAATGTCTTATATGTAAGTTTCATGGCAAGTGACTCTAAATGGTTAAAGACCAATTTTATAAGTTTTATTTGAACTACATTTTTAAATTGTATTTATTTGCAGACTAGTTTATTATTTTATTAGTTTTAATTTATACAATATCCCGCCCTGTCCGTTTTACGGGACACCAGCTATAGGATCTCAACATTAGAGTAAGCATAGATGTCCATTATCCAGGACATTAAAAAATACTAAATATATATTTGCATATATTTGTAATAGTTATAGTAAATTATATACTTATGTCATCACTTTGGCATACATGTGGCATCTTATGTTTGTCTAATAAGCGGCTAATCTCTGACTTATCGTCACGATGATTTACTAATATTTTCTACTTATTGTCTTGCATTTTATACAAAATTAAAAAAATATATAGAGAGTAAAACAAATCACGCGTATCTTCATCTCGATTCTCGAACTTATTCCCCTCGCTAACAACTGAAAACGCGAAGCTTAGGAAAAATTAAAAAATCTTTGGCCAAAGATTCGTCTATTCGCAAAGCAAGTTAAATTAACAGAAGCAATTGAATAGGTTGTGTGGTTGTGTTAGATATATATAATAAAAACAGATATATTTGACTTACGTTATGCCTCGGTGACCATGAGTTGCACATCAGCGATGCGTCCTCCAGTATTCGACTCTGCAAACAAAAAACTTGGCTTGATTAAATTATCGTGTGTTTGCATGCAGATTTATTTTAACGCTCATTAATGGGGTTGATAGTGACACAACAATTTTCTTTAAATACATGCCACACGAAATAATTATTCTGCGTAGACAAAGGTACCCTCTAGTTTTAAATATACGCGTGTAAAGAAAGCGTTTTTATCTTTATTTTTCGCATTTCTTAAGTTTATTTATTTTTCTTGGTTTTTAATAAGTCACAACTGTCAATCGTGGCTGCGACTTTCTAACAAGTTATGAATACAGTTTTTTTTTAATTTATTTTACGATATCGGGCACTTAATGATGTTTCTTTGATATTCTTGACAAGTACCTATATAAATATTTAGTTTTAATAAAATTTAGAGATTTTTGTAGATTAATATTGTTATTAAATGCACTTCACATGATCACTTTGTATTCCTTAACTTAATTTAATATAGTAACGAGTAGATACTATTGAATATCATAAGAACCGTATTTAATTATCATTAAATCAATAAACCACCAGCACTGTATAATTTCGGTAATAAAACGTATAATTTCAAACTTTATACGGCAGTAGTACTTTGTAACACGTTTCCGACGAAGTCATTCTGTCACGCCCACAGGTCTTTACGATGCCTTAAAGACTTCTTAATGGCTAGACAAATATTAGCCCGCCTTGAACATCGATTACATGTCTCATTGGCTTTAAATTGGTGGATTCATTCAATAAGAGTATATAAAGACGATATTTATTTAAAAAACAATTACTTAGGATTCAATATTATAACGGAACTGTCCGGGAGCTTGGCATCACTTGGCATTCAAACGCCGAGATCGAAGTGTGATCAATATAACATATTTTAATCAATTTTTTAGGAGATATATAGCGTAAATAACAACATATATAATGTTGGGTTTCAACAATCTATTTTTCTTTTGAGAGATTTAATTACGTTCATTTCGGAATGAAAAAAAAAGTGTTGTTTAAACCTGAAAAAGACTTGTCTAAAATATATTATCATATAAGGCGTTAATTTCTTTTACAAATATTTTGACTCGTCAAGTAAATTCAAATATTTCAAATGAAAATGTTATGTTTAATTAAAATAAGATAGCATTTGAACTTGAATTGACGGGATATATATTCATTTCATTTTGGCACCCGAAAACACTGTTGCGAAATACGAAAGCGTCCAGAGTTCAATGTGACATCTTCCGCACGACTCCGCTCCTGGTCTCGTAAATAATTAATTCTTAGCCCTTTGCCGCGCCTGTTAAATGGCCTGACTAAATAAGGGAGGGTCCACCCTTCACCGCCGTCCTCTGACACCCTCCACCCGAGCCCACTGAAAAATTTTAATACTGAACGTTTGTTTTCGTATAATTTTGACTACATTTCATGATATTTTCGCGAGATGATGTGCTCTATAGCAACTCTAAGGTATTTACTTATTAATACAGGGTACAAAATATTAACAAGATAATAGCTATCTGCATGTGTGACTACTCTAATGATTATGTGGCTTACAAATATTACAAAAAAAATACAAACTAATCAGTCGAGCAGGAGTAAAAAAACAAGAGAGTTCCTTTCACTTTATCGTTTTTTCCTTTATATTAAGTGATTATCAAATTAAAAAGGGTATTTAAACGTTAAAATTATAAATATCAAGTTGGATCGATTGAAAAAGATTAAGTCACTTTTGGTTTAGACCCTCAGAGCTGTTGTACACGCTAAGAAAAGTCGTCTATGCAAGAATTCCTGTCGTTTGTACATACGAACTGCTCTTGGACAAGACGCGCGACGTTGCTGCGGTGCGGTGGTGGGGGCGAGGGAGGTGATTCAGGTAGTTCAGTAAAGTATAAAACGTTTGGTATTAAGATTAGAATTATCCAATTATTAATAAGTTAAGAATACTTTTTCACATTGTATCATATTTTCTGTAGTACTTACAGCTTGTCAAACGTGGAGATTTTCATACGAAAATAGTCCAGAAATGTTTTGCTCATTCTGTATCGCATTACATTAAGTAATTTAAATAAGAACCCTTTACTTATTCTTCACGTAACGATCCCACCAAAGTCATTTTTTGGTATATAATTGGATGAGCCTAGTGAAGTCTCTCGTATTTTTTTTTAACTTTTTCATACTTTTGCAGATATAATAATATGCAATTATAATTCACCTCGTAGTAACATTATTTTCTTCACACACAAATGAAAATTAATATTCAAATATAAATTATCCTGAATTAAAATTGTCTAAAGGCTTAAGGATAAGGGGAAAAACAAACATCCGAACCTGAGTATTAAATGATCACCACAATACCGGAGAATCTATAGGTATGTTTGGACCCTATTTACAATAAATAAACTCGGATCTGCTTAATAGGATAGCAATAAGTTCACCGTCACAAATTCAAAGTAAATTCTAAAATCTCTCACCGTCATATTACGAAAACGAAATCACGATCGTAGAAGTGGTACCAAGTAGACCACGCAACTGCACGAAAAAGTGTGTGTCTTACAAACACATGGTCATAACAGCTTATCATTATTTATTTATGCGAATACACGTCGCCATTCGCTGAAAGTATTATTCAACCACAATCAATTAGGACGGCAAGTATATTATCGCGAGTTTACAGCAGTAATTACTCACTATAAGGCTGACAATTTAATTTATGGACACGGCTATCCGCACGGCGCCACCTGATCTGTTTCACACGAAAGTAGAAAGTTTTAACTTAAAAAAAAACGCGTAAAGCACTTACGCCTATACCCGCAATTACACCGACATAATCGTATCCAAAGTACCCGAGAACTTTGAACAATCTTACCTAAATCATGAGAGAATGAACCTTAAATTTGCCAAGGTATTTTAAAGCTTTGATAGAGAGAGATGACGATCTAATAAGCGAGGAATGAAAGGGACAGATGGCTTAAGATTATGGTAATGACGATAAAAATACCCAATGAGGGTAGCGGTACTTAGAAGCAATTTAAAGATATTGTATTTAATGCTTCGGAGAGGAGTTATTTTGGGGCAGGGGTCTTGAGAGGGAGGCGGCTTTTAAAAGACTCGGATACGAGCTGGATTTTGTGAATTGATAATTGGGGTGCACTCTATCGGCAGTTTCAGACGAGGTTTAACGTGTATGCCTAATGGATTTTTACTACAAGCATTCCATCGGTGAAACATACGTAAAATGTTAAAGGCTATTGTACTAAAAAGTCTATTACAACTTCTGTAAAAAATATTCTGATGTAAGGTAAAATAAGATAAAAAGAAAGAATTTTAGACAGCCTACATTATATTTCAACTTTATACGCCATAACAGTATTGTAACTCAGTACTTTAAAACATATATCATAAAATATGGAAAAACCAAAAGAAAAATGGCGAAAACGATAATTTTGTATGAAATTTTTTGTATGAAACTTATGACCTGTTACGATAGGTGGCGCAAGTGGCGGCGGACCTATCTTTTGATATATTTATTACGATTGTTTGAAATTATTATTGTTCCACATTTAAAATATCGGCGAGTTGTTTCACGTGCAAGCAGACCTTATGACCAGCGAGAAGCGGATAATGCAAATAGTTGGATTAGCATGTCCGAATTACGTTACACAGACTGAAAGTGTACTTACACGATTAGCGAATAAATTCAGGATACAAAGAGTTCGTGCAAAATAGACACAACCTATAATTATCAATTTTTTAGCACGCTTACAGCCAGGTTTCACTCTTAGCTAGCTAGTATGATCAGCTTCTAAAGATTATTAAGAAATAAGCACTAGTAAACATTCACGACAGTCAATTCCGTCCAGAACTTAATAAGCTCAGTGAAAAGTTGACGGGTATTATTATTTTGCTCTTCGTCTGGTGAAATAAAAGCTGTAACGGAACTGCTTCTTAATTTTCAACAGATTGGATACCGATATAGCTTCGTGTTCTCAGCTTTAACGACAAGCATACCAAGTAAATTTTTAATTACTAACTACAACGATATGAGGATAAATTATAAAGTATTCGCATATAAATTAGATAACAAGCTTTTACTAGTGGGCCCAGGAAACTTTATCTTGTGTTATATGTACGTTTGCTTTCGTGCCGCTAGCGAGTTCAGTTGACATTTTCACCTGATATTTCGTTATTCGTCAAAAAAAACTTCTGAAACACGAGTGCTACCTACCAGGTCAAATTGTGAATATTAATCATCTTGGGAATCACTCAAACACAAGGAAAATATTAATAACAATCTGTCTAGCCATTAAGGAGGAGTTCAGTGACATACACATGTATACTAGATAGCTATACACTAGCCTTATATACTGACGGTGTGTACATACAGGTAGGAAGGGATAATCAGTGAAGATGGAACAATAATCGTTAACAAGTTTCATTAGCGGCGCGCCATTCACGTTACGACCCCGGCTGTCTTGTTGTGGCCGTAGGTATCGGGGGGTACTCAGTTTTATAGACACTAGAACGCTTAAGACATTAAATGGTTGTGTTATTTCGCTAGTGCACAGAATTATGAGCCTATTACCACTATAATAGAAACTCTTTGTCAGTATAATTGATTTAACAGAGTAACTTCATTAATCTTGAATGGGATTTTGAATTGTTACATATATAATGAATTCAGTATTGTATAGTCAATTCAGTAATTATTATTTTTTGGTAGATACAAACTAAATACATTTCACCGAGCTTAACAAATGTTATATATAATACGTAGAGTTTCCATTATTACTCGTATGTATTCTCGTATAATACAAACATACATATATACCTGTGAACAACATTACTCTCTGGTAGTAGAAGATCCGAAGAGAAATGACCTTCACTCATCTGCTTACCGGATGAAAATGATATTTTATCAAATAAAGTATATTTGTGAACTGC